>WKFP01015135.1:1102970-1168943 GCA_011057875.1 Pterocles orientalis
CTGGGCTGCATCAAAAGAAGCATTAGCAGCAGGTCAAAGGAGGTGATCCTCCCCCTCTACTCTGCTCTCGTGAGACCCCACCTTGAGTACTGTGTTCAGATGTGGGGCCCCCAACATAAAAAAGACATGGACCTGTTGGAGAGAGTCCAGAGGAGAGCCACAAAATTAATCAGAGGGCTGGAGAACCTCCCCTATGAGGACAGGCTGAGAGAGTTGGGGTTGTTCAGCCTGGAGAAGAGAAGGCTCCGATGGGACTTGATAGCAGCCTTCCAGTACCTGAAGGGGGCCTACAGGAGAGATGGGGAGGCACTCTTTATCAGGGAGTGTAGTGGGAGAACAAGGGGTAATGGGTATAAGCTAAAAGAGGGTAAATTTAGGTTAGACATTAGGAAGAAATTTTTCACTATGAGGGTGGTAAGACAGTGGAAAAGGTTGCCCAGGGAAGTTGTGGATGCCCCATCCCTGGAGGTGTTCAAGGCCAGGCTGGATGAGGCTTTGAGCAACTTGGTCTAGTGGGAGGTGTCCCTGCACATGGCAGGGGGGTTGGAACTTGATGATCTTAAAGTCCCTTCCAACCCTAATCATTCTATGATTCTATGATTATAACTTACATGATTTTTTTTTTTTATGTCTTCCCTAATGTGGCCACTTTATACCCTCTCTTGCCCAGCACAAAAAATTCCATCAGATTCAGGACCCTTTCAGGGACAAGCCCCTTTTGGTTACATTAGGTGAAATTATATTTTGACTTGCTTTGGTGCTTTGTTGTCAGCTGACATGTAGGCCATAAACAACAAACATTTTATTAAACTGAACTAACCTGGCTTGTATTATCTTTATTAAGCTGGTTTAATAAATTGCCTTTGGCATATGTTTTCTGTTCATAAGGTCATGTTACTTCACCACCTCAAAAATTAATCCACAGAAGTGTTTGTCAAAGACAAAACAGACCCTCAGAACAAAGTGGTAAAATTTGGGTTTGCACTTGTTCCACTGCTTAACAGAAGTGACAGAAAAAAATAGCAAGCAGTTATTTTACATATTTCTTTCCTTCTCAGGGAAAACAAATGATTAAACTTCTCAATATTTGCATTTTCCCCATCAGCATAAATCCCAAACCTGTCAAGTGAATGTCAGGGGGTCGCAGTGCCTGTCACATCTCTGCTTTTTGAAAAGATCAGAACCTGAGCTTCCTGATGGTACAGCCATACTTCAGTTTCCATAACAGATCTCAGAAAATATGTTCCCCATGAGAGTTATTTATGCAACTATTTTCAGGTAAATTCCAGAATAATGAACACAGCTTCTGTTCTGTTTTATTTTTGCTCCTTCTTCCTCAAATCCAAATGCGTGTTTTGTGTTTATCTGTATGTTCATCTGTTTCTGCTTCTCTCTAATTTCATCTCGTAGCATCTGTGAGTGGCAGTTTTGTGTAATAGCATGTATATAAGTGAAATCAACAGTTGGGTTTAAGGACTGTGTTCAATAAGTAGAGGAGTCTTACACGACTGTTACTAGTTACTATGGATGACTGCTAGGTAGCTGGAATGTGAAGAGGGACTCAGTTAAACAGTTTGTCTAGGTGTCGAGATTACTGTCCTCTTTTCTTGGGCTACTACAGAAAATGAATATCTCCTTTCAGTCTGAAGAAAATTTTCATATATACAACAGAATTGTGTTTTGGTTCACTGACTCCCCATCCCAAATGGCATTTAGTTGTTCATCAGACTTTGTCAGTCTCAGAAATAGTTTAACGAAGAATGTACAGGAATCCATCCTCAGACAAAAGAGTAAGTGGTAATGTTGCCACTGAGCTGGGAGCAAGATAAGTGACAATTGCTAAGATAGTCGGGAAAATAATTAGGGAAAATATTTTGGAATTGTTTGTATATTGAGTTTTAATTTCCAATATATCACTGAAACTGAGCAGGAGGCCGTGTGAGTGTTCCATATATTAGTCTGAAGGCAGGACTGTAAGACTTCAAGTGGTGCATCTGAGGTACAAGAAGTTTCAGAAAGAGGTGGAAATCCCAAAAGTCTTCCTCTGTGAAAAAAAAAATACAAGAGCAGTCTATTGCTAATCCAACTTTCAGCCTATTTGACACTGTGCATCGGTAGTAAAACTATAATATAAAGCTTCGTACAAATTAATTTACGAACATGATTTACACTTCTTGAACTACCTCTGCAAGTCTTAGGGTTTGGAGATTGCGTCTAAGCCACTGAAGAGATTAACGTTATTATAGCCCAGCACATTTCTATCATGTGCACCTGCAATAACCATTGCAATATATGAAAGGTTAATATTTAATCCTGTATTGAAATAAAAATACTGCCACGCAATGCTTACTTTTCAAGTAAGGGTGTTTTCTGATTGAAGGCAGCCTACTTGATCAACTTTTCAAGTATGTCACCCAAGCAGAGGACTAAGGTAGGAAGATCAGACCTTCTAGCCTTATTTATTTTTAGTGATAATAACAGGATATTCTTACACTGTTTTGTGACAATGACTGTGAGGGACTAATTGTGCTTACTAATCCTTCTGTTTTTTTTTAAAGCTAAAATACTAAACATTCTGTCCAACTAAATGCTTGTTAATCATTTAATTATTAATGTAATAAATAAATTTAAGGGACTTCATAGTAAGTACTGGTAAATTGTAAATGCTAACAAGGTCTGATAGAAAGAAGAGCCAGTAACACATTCCACACCTGCTATATACACCTGTAAACACTCTAATTCCCTACAAAAACTCATAGGTGAGGTTTATGGCATTGTTCTCAGCATGAGTTTCCCAGTTCCAAGCTTCACTGGGGGTTTAGCTCCAGACAATTTGGACAAGGTCTGAAGATTCAGCATAACTGAACAAAGTCTTCCTAGGATCAGATCATTCAGATGGTGCTAAATGTAGAACAAATGCTTTCCTCTATATTTAATGTATTAGAAAGATTTTATCTATTTATTTACTCTAGGAGGGATCCTGCTGTAGTAACAAACCCATGTGAAGCAGCCCTCTTTTAACATCCTCATTCCAGTCAAGGTGGTAGTTTTGATTAAGGCATTTCATGGTCTTGTTCACTGAGACCGGTCTGAAATATCATCACAAAGGTTTATTACAAATTGAAGAAGTATGTTGACATAGTTGAGAAATTAGTTCTCTCTAAACCAGTCTAGATGCAGGCTGGCTAGTACACACATACCACACCTAGCATCTGTGAGCCCAGCATGTGCTATAAGGTCAGTGCTGCTCCATGAACAATGCTAGTTGAAAAGACTTTAAGAAAGCTTAAGCAAACTGCCTAAAGGGCTGTTCTGCCTATCTTATCCTCATGCAACTGGCAATGTGTTTTACACATTGATGGAGGATTCATGAGTTTGTTAATGCATCTTGGAGATGAAGAACTCGTGTTAAAGGGGAATGGCATGGAATGACATAGTGCAGGGTCCTGTGGGACTTACATACTTTCAGATAATCTCATCACATATACTTTGGAAGTGTTAATTAAAAGTATAAAAGAGCGTATGTGATATTTGTGAAGTTCTTATCCAAAGTTGTATTACTGCATCTGTTTTACACTTCAGTTAGTCACAGTTTAATAAGAAAATATCTGAGGTCTCCACTTCTAAAACTAAAACTCCCTCCCTGCACTCCCTCCTCCCCCAAAAAAAACAGTCTCAGAGCACCTGTAATGCAGCAGTAGAGAAAATATTTATAATTTCAGCAAGTGTATAACTTGCATGAGGGCTTTGCTGTTGAAGTTTTGCTTTGATCCAGATACATCATTGAACCACTTTCAAGCTTTTAAAACTGGCAGTGACAATAGAGTTTTTGGTGTGGAAAATAGGGGAAGATGGGATCAGATGTTACGTACACATTAATATGTCTCTTCATATGACATACTGCCTTAGCTACCTAACCTACTGGGTTTTTTTCAGTAAAATTGAAGAAAAAATACAAAAGGTGCATCTTGCGAATGCAATGTCACAATAATTTATGCTGCTGGGATAGGAATTCACTGAAAATTTTCTAGATTTAGCAAAAAAAATTCTCCTTTTTAATCTCATTCTTTCCTAAAATTCTCTATATGCCCATGAATTTAGCACATCTGTTTTATTAAATGCTAATAGCTACTGTTATTCTGGCTTCATAGTGCAGGGAGGGTTGTAGATGTTGTTTGTTTCCCCTCCCATCCCCCTGTATATGTAGGATGTAACTAGGTTAATAAAAATGTTAATTATCATAACTTTAGTAACAATTTTTATTGTCAGGCTTCACCCAAACTAAGATTTCATCTGTAACATTTCACACTACTGCTATCTGCATTTCAGAGTCATGATTAGGAAGGAAAGCCATAGTAGGAATTTCAGCCAGTAAGTCAGCCTCATTGGGAGCCCAACTTAAGTGCCTCTATGCAAACACACAAAACATGGGGAACAAATATGAGGAGTTAGAGATGTGCACATGCCTGCAGGGCTGTGACCTTATTGGCATCATGGAGACATGATGGGGTGGCTCCTATGGCTGCAGTGTTGGAATGGAAGGATACAGTCTCTTTAGGAAGGACAGGCAGGGGAGAAAAAGAGGGACTGTTGCCCTCTATGTCAGTGACAAGCTTCACCTGGGGATGGATAAGGAGCCGACCAAGAGCTTGTGGGTCAGGATTAAAGGGAGGAGGGGGACAGGTGGCATTATAGTGGAGGTCTGCTACAGGCTGCTGTCCCAAGAAGCCCAAGTTTCTAACCCGAACCTTTCTATGGTTCTGTGATTAGATGTTAAATCAACAAAGGACTCTTGGCCGTAGGAGTATGCAGGACTTTTTTCTGTTTCAGTGCTCCCAAAAAATATTAGAAGACGTTATTTTTTAAAAGGGGTAGTACTGTTAGTGGAAAAATACTGTCAATATTGGAGAAAAGTAGAATGAAATATTGAGTATTTTTGTATATTAGTTTTATAACCTGTGGTCCATTTTAGAATTTAAACTGTAACTTATGGTAGTGCAATTATTTTTAGTAGAATCCAAAATCTGTACTCTCCACTGATCTATTAAGAATAACAGCTGTTTCACAGTTTTGAAATATAAAAGGAAAACACACTTTGAAAAAAGGAAAAATAGTTTCAAGCCCTTTGATTTATAACGACTTACCTTAGCAATGCTGATTTTTAAAACTTTGATTGTTTAGTTACTCTGTATTTACTGTAGGTTTGACAATGTTTCTTTGTGCTTTTTTTTTTGTTTATTTTTTGGATTTCCTCTTTATGCATGGTCCTCTTTCGTTTATGAAATGTTTTCCTTCCTAAGTAAGGCAGACAGGCAATTCTGTGACAGACCAGGACTCAGACCTCAGGGAAAACAGGTGACTTCCCCAGAAAGTGTCTGAATTTTCTATATCCCAGTATATTTTATTGCTAGGCAGTCTTCCAGTTCCGTGTGTATAAAATACATTGTAGAACTCCTAAACAGATAGATGGGAAAGTACCTATATTATATTGTTTTCATTAAGGTAGGATTTAGCACTAAATATACCAGATATTATTTTCTGTTTCAGCTGCTATCAGAGGCTTATAGGATGCTGTTCGTGAATAGTATTTCAGAGTGCTATACTCGTAATTAGAGATGGGTGAATTATTCATCCCAAACAGTATTTACTATGAATTTATGCTCCTCATTTCCTACAAGAGCACTAGTTATTATTATGCATAACAAATAGGACAGTATGCTGCTTTCCAAGGGCTCTCTATTTTTGGGTTACAAGGTACACCTATGTATTTTGTATCCCAAGACCTTAATTTTCCCCCAGATATGCTGGGGGATGTTGTTTCCTCAGGAGCAGCACTGACGGGTTGCTCTTGATTATTTGCCTCTTAACTCTGGCTGTTCGGCTGAAGCAGAGGAGAGGTTTCTGAAGGTGTGACCTTTCCCTACAGGCAGATAACTTCCATCAGAATAGCTCACGACTGATCAGTTTGTCATTCATACACTTTGGTGGTTCACCTCTGCTATTTTGATCCGTGCCAGCTTGGCTTCATGAATATCATTTTTTATGATCTTAGTGTCTGCTTTTGAAGTAGGGAAATATTTTTTTGCTTCTGGCTTCCAGAGTGTTTGCAAACCAACCTGAACTGACCTGAGCTGACCGGACCTGAGCTGGAGGTATTAAGGTGGCCTGGCAGCTTGTCTGCTAAGTCCTGTGGGGTGGGTAACTGTGGCTGTCTGTGGATCACATGAATTGTGCGCATATTTGGGTACTTGGCTATGGCATGTCTCATGTTTTAACCATTTTGACCCTGGAGGGCAGCTTAGCTCCACACAGCCACTCACTCACTCCCCCTTAGTGGGATGGTGGGGAGAATCAGAAGAGCAAAAGTGAGAAAACTTAGGAGTTTAAATCATGACAGTTTAATAGGTAAAGCAAAAGCTGGGCATGCAAACAAAGCAAAACAAGGAATTCATTCCCTTCATTCCCTTCTTCCCATGGGCAGGCAGGTGTTCAGCCATCTCCATGAAAGCAGGGCTCCATCACATGTAGCAGTTACTTGGGAAGACAAATGGAAACACTCCGAACTGCTTCCTCCAGTTTTTATTCCTGAGCACAACGCCATATGGTCTGGGATATCCCTTTGTTCAGTTGGAGTCAGCTTCCCCGGCTGTGTCCCCTCCCAACTCCTTGTGCATCCTCAGCCTGCTAACTGGTGGGGCAGTGTGAGAAACAGAAAAAGCCTCGACTCTGCATAAGGAAAAACTGAAACATCCCTGTTTTAATGACAAATCCAAAACATAGGCCCATGCATGTTATTATGAAGAGAATTAACTCTCTCCTAGCCAAAATAAGTACCTCATGTTACCTAATGCATAACTGTTTAATCACGTCTAAGTCTTTAAGCCACCTCTTATTCTGTGGCTGCATGGGAGAAAAGCTGGTGCCAGAGGCAGCCCAGCATGTAAAACAGTGAGATGCTGTTGCTTCTTCTGATGGTCCCTGCGGCAGACCTTGACCAGTCAGGAGGAGGTGGCCTCTGCTGCAGGGCTCCAGGAGCTTGCTCTGTAAGCAGTGTCAGTGCTGTTCACAGAAAACGCTCTTCTCTAATTCTTGTTTTGCTCAGTAAAGCTGGTTTCTAACACTGTAGGGTTACTTGCTTGAGTAATTTGGCATTGGCTTTTCTCCTTTTTGGAATGGCAGGTATTTTAAATGGCAGAAAATTGTTGGAATTGATTCTATGGTGGCAGCAAGAAAGCTACTCTCTTGCTTGGCTGTGAATCTCAAGGTCTCTCTCAGATATGAGGAAAATGAGTTTTTCTTAAAGAAAAGGTAAAAAGTTGGTAGCTTTTGTATTTGCAGACATAATTTTACAGTAGTAAAAAGAGTGTGCCATCTAAATAGCTGAAATACTAAAAATATTGCAAAGAAAATGCAACCAAGTCTTTAAGAAAATTATTATATTGTGGGTGTGGACTGTATTAATGTGATTTGTGAATACATTTTTCTCGCAACTGTCTTAACAGAGTGACACAAAATAGATCTGAAACTTTTTTAGGTGCTAATACAGTGATGGCTATTCTCTAAAAATTAGTTTTAAATAAATTTCTTACTCTTAAATGCATTTGTGTGCAAAGTTGATCTAAGTTTGGGGACTTGTACATCTTTCATACAATCATCGAATGGATTGAGTTGGAAGGAACCTTAAAGGTCATCTATTTCCAACCCCCCTCTCCTGGGCAGTGACAAATCCCACTAGACCAGGTTGCCCAAAGCCTCATCCACTCTGGCCTTGAACACGTCCAGGGATGGGGCAGCCACAGCTTCTCTGGGCAACTTGATGCATTGTCTCACCAACCTCGCAGTAAAAAAATTCTTTTTAATATCTAATCTAAATTTACTCTCTTTCAGCTTAAAACTACTACCTCTTGTCTTATCACTACACTCCTGAAAAAGACATCTCTCCTGTAGGCCCCCTTCAGGTACTGGAAGGCTGCTATTAGGTCTCATTGGAACCTTCTCTTCTCCAGCCCGAACAACTCCAACTCTCTCAGCCTTTTCTCATACGGGAGGTGCTCCAGCCCTCTGGTCATCTTTGTGGCCCTCCTCTGGACATGGTCTGACAGGTCCATGCCTTTCCTGTGCTGAGGACTCCAGAGCTTGATGTAGTACACCAGGTGGGGTCTCACAAGAGTGAAGCAGAGGGGGAGAATCACATCCCTCGTCCTGCTGACCACGCTTCTTTTGATGCAGGCCAAGATACAGAGAGCGCATGTACGCCCCATAGTAGTGACTCTAATTCCAGCACCAAGCACAGCTACTACAACCATCACTGCTCAAACTTCATCAAGCAGCATCCCAGAGTCTCTGCCAGTGGCCCCCATATGGAAGAAGAAAACACAAAAATCAATACGTGTAGAAAAGGAGGAAGAAGCTCCTCCTACGAGGGAAGAAGAAGAAGAGACCTATGACCCTGAAAGCAAGGAGACAGGCCCCTCCAGAGCAGGGCCATCATGAGTACAGGGGAAAAAGGAAGAAATCACAGATGAGATGGTAACCATCTGACCTCTATTCAGGCATGAGCTGCGACACATTAAAGAAGATTATGGCCGTGAGAAATATGAACCCTTCCTCACCTGGATGCTCGGATGCTGGGATAATGGAGCTACAGCCTGGATCTAGAGGGTGGAGAAGCTGGACAGCTGGGAAATTTTGCTGGGGATGAAGTAATCAGCAAAGAAGTTAAAAAAGAGCAACTGGCTTGCAGCCTCTGGAAAAGGCTTCTAAAGGCTGCACTGAAGAAGTATCACTGCAAAGAAGATATTATATGGAAACCGGGCAATTGGATCAACATGAAGAGTAGTATCCAGCACCTGAGGGAATTGGCTGCTGATCACTACTACAGCAGTTAATCGATGACAACATCACACCAGCCAAGGGCAAACCCATCACACCTAATCATCCATTTTTTGTATCCAGACTCTCAAATGCCAACAATAAACAAGCAAGTCTGATGGTTTAATTTATGTGTAACTTTTGCTTTATTCAACAGATAAATTTTTGTAACAATAATTTTCTATTAAATGTAAAGATCTGGGGGTTTTTGGCTTGTTTTTGTTCTTTTTTTTTCTCATCATCCTTTGATCTAGCAAAGATCAAAGACATTTTATAAAGGATAAACAGATCTTTAATATAAAAAAGTAAATTAAAAAAGCATTTTTTTCTGGTTATTTACTGGAGTACTATACTCTTGGTGTTTTCACAGAATCATGGAATGATTTGGGTTGGAAGGGACCCTAAATATCTCGTTCCAACCCTCCTGGACGTCCTCCACTAGATCAGTTTGCTCAAAGCATCGTCATTTTGAATAAGACTGATGAAATGAATAGAGATTGCCAGCAAAGAAGGGAAAATTACTCTGTGCTTAAAATTTGTGTTCTCTATGGAGTGGAATCTATTTCATACCATCAAAAAGATGAGATTACTTGTCACCCACACAATGCAAAATTCATATTGTCACTGAAAGTTTATGTACCATTTAGGATTTACTTAGATTCTTCATAACAAAGGTTTTATAACCTGTCTCTTGTAAACCGTAGCATCTCTGGAGATGTTGCCAGATGAATGTGGTGTATATATTCTCCCAGAGACTAGATAAATTTTGTATCTGAAGAGAATTTCACCTCTGTCTGTGAGCCACCACAGTTACTGTAATACCATGTCCGCATTCTCTAGCCAAACCTGTGCTTACAGGTACCATTTCTTGCAAGAACTACAGAGAAGTTAAAGCTGCAGCATTACGAAATCAAGGTTTCTTTCTTGTTTTATTTTAGTGGAGATGACACTGACCTGAATTTTACTCCTGGCTTCTTCCCTTGATTTACTATTGAGAGATCTTATGTGACCTCTTTCTCCACTTTACCTCTTCTGTCTTGTTTAATTATTATCCAGGAAAATTATGTCTCCTACTGCATTTGATATGATACCATCTAACAAAGAGATTCTGATTTCAGATGATGCTTCTACACACTGCTCTAATGATAAAGAAAATAATAATAATCCCAAAATCGTGAAGTCACCCATCCTCTGGTTCACAATGACTCTGTGGAGCCCAGATTCCCTCAAGGGTTTGGTAAGATTGTGGAGGCTGACACAAAGCAAGTAATCTGTGGGAAGGATGGGAGGAAGATGACATAATGAAAGCAGGACTAAATGGCATCATATCCATGCAGGTATTTCAAACGAGGTAGAATTTCAATAAATAAGCCTTTCTGGCTACATTACTGCTAAAACTCCTTTCATAAGTACAGGACAATATGTCTCTATTTATGCCATTTGGGGGGGTGGGGATGTTTTTTTGTTGTTGTTTTGGAGGTTTTTTGTGTGGATTTTTTTTTAATTAAAGCAATGCCTCAGTGTCTCTGCCTGCATTCCGTGAAGTTTACGAAATCACTTCTGTCAGAATGCAAGTAAAATTGCCTGGCTTCTGAACTGCTTTTCTCTTCTTCAGTTATCCTTTTTCTTGTTTATCCTATCTCTTTTGCCTTAAGACAAAATCCTCTCAAGTGCTAAGGAACCTGTATTTGCTCTGAAATTAAAGTTTTTCCGTGGTTCTTTTTCTCTATTTTCCTTATTAAACTATTTGAAATAAATTTTTATTTGAAATGAGGAATAAGTAATTGAGAGGATGTGACCTAGTTTGCTTCTCTTTATTATGAGATATTTTCAGTAATCCTTAAGAGTTTTTCCTGAAATGTCCTTTCTGAGATTCCTCTTTCCTTCCCAAGATCTCTTGTTTGTAATATTTATAAAAACCTGAAGATGACCTGAGATGTAGATACAACCCTCCATAAAGTGATATGAAGTCAGTGTGAAGAAGTGTGTTTGCTGTATTTGCTCAGGAAGCAGAAATAAGTACATGTAGGAGGGCTAAATGAGTGTTTTAGAGACAGTTAAAGCTTGCTTTCCTAAGACAGAAAAATTTGATATTGTGAAGTAGAATACTTACAGTTCAGATTTTTTCCTTTAGCTTCATTTCATTGTACAGCAGTCTTTGAACCAGGGTAACCTGTATAAAACAGACATGTTTTGTCTTGGAGGTAGTACTCTGTTTAAACCTGTGGATGAGGTTAACAGCAGCACATGCAACAAAGGCAGGTTGTCTGATGTTTTCTGACAGCCCCCTACCATCTTGCAATTTTACTGAAATAATTCTGATATTTTTTTTAAGTTAAAATTGACGTTTGAAACAAAATTTGTAAAAACACTTTTATTGTTTTAACTAATGCCTAGTGACTTCAACCACTTCTTAGTTTAAGCCAGGTGTCCACCTTAGAGTATACCCTTATCCCTGGGAAGATTTTACTGGTGCAGGGACAGAGGTTTCATTTGTTTTTCACTGGGATTTTATTTTTTTAGGATCCAAAATGGCTTTTTATTTCTTTTAAGTTTATTAAAATCTTAAGGATGATGTCATAAATTGCCTTATCTGAATTTAAGCCACAAGTTATAAAAGCAGTGAGAGATCTATACCTCTTAAAGTAGCTTGTTTTATCTTTCACAGTAACAAGTGCAATAACATTTAGGTGGCAGTGACATTTTGAAGTTTGGCTGATGACCTATGCCTCTTCTTTTTAAACAGTGGTTCCTTTATAAAAGCCCCAAAAAATCACCGCTCTCCTTTTCACTTCTTCTTCTTCTTCCCTCTTGCCTTTACCTGCTACAAAGCTCATTCTCCTCCAGTGCCTGTACTTTCTTCTCCAGTACTCTTTTTCTTTCTGTGCCCCCAGTCTTTTTCAACAGGCAGGTCCTGCTTTGCCCCTGACCATTTCCTGTGGGATGACAATTTCATCTTTCCTCAGTGTAATGCCCAGCTTTACATGCTCATGTCAGCTGCAGATAGGGAGTCTTGTTGCCAAAAAGTAGGTTTTCTGCCTCCTGAGCAGCAAGTGGCTTTATCCCACCCTCTGGAGAAGGGGTGTGCACCTGCAGCTGCCCACTGGGTACGGGGAACAGGGAGAGTCACTTGTGGCTGACAGAGGATTCCCCTTGCAAGAGTGGTTTCCCTGGGAAAATATTTCTCGGAAGATCCTAGGAATTCCGTAGGCCTACTGGCGTCTGCACAGCTGCCTTACAAGGGTAGTTCTCTTCTAGCTGCTGTTAAATTATAGGGGACTATTTTTGACAAAATGAAAGTGCTTGGGAGTTTAGTCATTCATAACAAGGTCAGAAGAGAAACAAAATAAGAACTTTGAAGGCAGAATTTCTTACAAAATGTTTCTTATTTCTTTTTTTTCTTGAATGCATGTGACAGGACAAAACCCTAATGACCCTATACAACTTGGATTTGAGAAAAGCTAGGTTTCACCTTAGCAGAAGGCAGCCAATGTTTCAAATAAAGTGTAAAATTCATGCTGCACTTGATTTTTCTTCTTCACAGGAATATTAATGAAAGGAATGTATGCATTTGCTAACTTAGGGTGTAGTGTTGTAAATAATTAGCTTAGCATTGCCTTGGGAGGTTTGCTTTTAAAATGCAAGCAAAAAAAGACATGATGTAAGGATTGTTTCTCTCCTAAAATTTCCCCTTCGTTCAGTGTTTCACCAGAGAAAGCCTATTTCCTGCAGGCACTTACATCAAGAGTAAGATGTGCTGACAAACAGAGCATCTCTCCAGAGAGTGACAAGCTCTGCTTGAAGTTGGCAGCATTTTGGGTTTTTTTTGTGGGGTTTTTTTTGGTGTTGTTGTTTTTCCTTTTAAACACAAGTCCTAAAATTTACTGTATTTTATATTTCATATATTGTTGAGGGAAATCTGAGGGATGGCATATGTGTTGGCACTTCTGCTGTTTGAAGGATTTGCTCTTAATCCACAGTCTCTGCTGGACTATTGATGATACAGGGCACTCGGGAGAAGTGGGTATGACAGTTATCAAGGCTTAGTTTGTCACTGAGACTATTTTTGTAAAGCACACTTAATAAATGCAACTTTTCTCTTAAAGAGGAGATTCCTGATCCTTCCATAAATAAAGTGCTGTTGAAACTGTCACTTCTCACCACTGATGTACAGTGAAACCAGTTTATTTTTCAACTTACGCATTCTCTGGAACCTGATTGATTTTTATACTGTGCTTTGCTGCCTGAACATGGGTTCCATCTTCTCAGATGAAAACCTGATACTTTCTTCATGGAGCTCTGGGCACATGATGACGTGAAATGAAAATGTTATTTTGTGTGCTGAAGGTGTGATGAGATGTGCTAGCCTGGCAGGTTGGGAAGGTGGTGCCCAATCAGAGAAATCCACATTAAACTGCTGTGTAAGAGTTGATTAACTCATTAATCTCGTGTATAGTATTTGTTGCAAATGTTGGCTTGGTTGGGATTGGTTTTTCTGCAGAGCAAGAGCAGGTACGTTTGTAGGGGCTCTGTTATTTTACAGGGAAGTGTCCTGTGTAAATGAAGCTAGAAGTGATTGTGGCTTCTGGGTGTTTCTCTCTGGAAATTAAATGGGATGTGGTTATTTCAGGTGAGTTTCATCCTGTGACTTATAACTGGCTAATAATATTTAAATTTTTCAAAGTGAAGGACTTGCACAATGGAGGACAAAATAGTGTCTCTCCCTATACGTGAAGTATTGAGTGCTTAGGTCTAAGAGCAATAAACCAAGGCCTTGTTTGAATTGTAAAAACACAAGCTGAAAAGTGTTGACCTTGGTGTGAGCTAGCTAGGATGAGTTCAACAGAAAAAGTTCAGCCCCATCTCACATATAGTTTGCACTGTCTGCAGGACCCTCAATAAACTTGCTAGCACAGTTTCCTTTACCTTCTCTCTATAAAGGCTTTAATGATGTATAAAATAAACACAAGCAATTGCCTTCACTGCATTTTCAAAAGATTATTTTGTTACAAACTTTTGTCCTTGTTTTCTTGCGGTACTTGAAATCTTGCGTGTTCGCAAGGTGGTTTGCTGACCACTATCCATCATATTTGAGAAGTCATGGCACTCTGGTGAAGTTCCCACAGACTGGAAAAGGGGATACATAACCCCCATTTTTAAAAAAGGAAACAAAGAAGACCCGGGAAACTACAGGCCGGTCAGTCTCACCTCTGTGCCTGGCAAGATCATGGAGCAAATCCTCCTGGAATCTATGCTAAGGCACATGGAAAACAAGCAGGTTATTGACGACAACCAACATGACTTTACCAAAGGAAAATCGTGCCTGATGAATTTGGTGGCCTTCTACGACAGAGCCACAGTGTTGGTGGATAGAGGAAGGGCAACTGACATCATCTACCTGGACTTGTGCAAAGCTTTTGACACAGTCCCACATGACATCCTTGTCTCTAAGTTGGAGGGACATGGATTTGATGGAAGGACCACTCGCTGGATAAGGAACTGGCTAGATGGCCGCACTCAAAGAGTGGTGGTCAATGGCTCAATGTCCAAGTGGAGACCAGTGACAAGTGGTGTTCCACAGGGGTCAGTACTGGGACCAGTGTTGTTTAACATCTTTGTTAGAGACATGGACAGTGGGATGGAGTGCACCCTCAGCAAGTTTGCCGCTGACACCAAGCTGTGTGGTGTGGTGGACACGCTGGAGGGAAGGGATGCCATCCAGAGGGACCTGGACAGGCTGGAGAGGTGGGCCAATGCAAACCTCATGAAATTTAACAAGGCCAAGTGCAAGGTCCTGCACATGGGTCGAGGCAATCCCAAGCACAAACACAGGCTGGGCAGAGAATGGATAGAGAGCAGCTCTGAGGAGAAGGACTTGGGGGTATTGGTGGATGAGAAGCTCAACATGAGCCGGCAGTGTGCACTTGCAGCGCAGAAAGCCAACCGTGTGCTGGGCTGCATCAAGAGGAGCATTAGCAGCAGGTCAAGGGAGGTGATTCTCCCCCTCTATTCTGCTCTCATGAGACCCCATCTGGAGTCCTGTGTTCAGCTGTGGGGCCCCCAACATAAAAAAGACATGGACCTGTTGGAGAGAGTCCAGAGGAGAGCCACAAAATTAATCAGAGGGCTAGAGCACCTCCCCTATGAGGACAGGCTGAGAGAGTTGGGGTTGTTCAGCCTGAAGAAGAGAAGGCTCCGAGGAGACTTAATAGCAGCCTTCCAGTACCTGAAGGGGGCCTACAGGAGAGATGGGGAGGCACTCTTTATCAGGGAGCGTAGTGAGAGGACAAGGGGTAATGGGTATAAGCTAAAAGAGGGTAAATTTAGACTAGACATTAGGAAGAAATTTTTCACTGTGAGGGTGGTGAGACACTGGAACAGGTTTCCCAGGGAGGTTGTGGATGCCCCATCCCTGGAGGTGTTCAAGGCCAGGCTGGATGAGGCTTTGAGCAACCTGGTCTAGTGGAGGGTGTCCCTGCCCATGGCAGGGGGGTTGGAACTTGATGATCTTTAAGGTCCTTTCCAACCCAAACCATTCTATGATTCTATGATTTTTGTTTTGGTTTGGGCTTTTGGACTTTTTTTTTGTTTTGTTTTGGCTTGTGTGACCCTTTTTCTCCTCCAAATTGCAGTGACTGTTTCTGCATTTCTTCTTATGCCCTGATACAGGGGAGGAAAGGTAGTGGCTCTGCACCCTGGGCAAACTGTCAGTCTGTCGGACAAATGCCCGTTGGCTCAGCTCAGGCCTCTTAAGTGCTAAGTAGGCTGGTAACATTCAGCTTGAGAAGCAGTAATCACTGCCTTTCTGACTTTGAGATTAAAAGAAATGCATGTGCTTACAGTACAGTGTCTGTATATATGTATATATTAATACACAAATCTACATATATATAAGCACAAAACTAAAAAGACACCTGGAAGTTGCTTAAAAATGAAATGCAGACAAACTCTCTCCTTGCAACAGGCAGGGAGCCTTGTGCCCTGAGCTGGAAGGGATCATCCCCAAGCCTTGGAGCAGCAGCTCAACCTCTGCCCTCAGAGGGCTACTCTGCCCCCCCAACCCCAGGTCAGAGCCCACCAGCCTGCCAGAGCACACGCCCTGGCCTCTTCCTGGCCCATGGAGGCAGCCTACCCATCCTGATGTTTTGTGTCCCCAGAAAGAGCTGGAGGGTTGATAAGCAGAAGAGACGATTTTGTCTGTGAGGTTAGCTTGTTGCTAAGATCTCGGAGAATCAAAGTCCAAAATAAATGTGTTTCTTAGTCTGTTCTCGGAAACTGAACATAATGTGTCTTTTGTAACGTTCTGGTGCTTGAAGTACTCAGCCAGATCTTCTAAATTCAGCTTGTGTCTCACCAGTCAACTGTCTTGGAGAATTATAGTGCTTGAGATAAGCCAGACTGAGTGGAGTGATACATATATATATTATTACAGAACAGCTATTTAGTGAGTTTATTATTACAGTGAGCTATTAAGTGTTGATAGGCTTTTGTGTCTGATTTCTTCTGAAGTCCAAGCAAAGTTGTATTTTATAAAAATCTTATCAATTCACTGGGCATTATAGAATATAAACATGTAAAAAGCAGGCTGGTGCCAAATCTATATTAATCAAATAATTCAGAATGCAAAAACCACATTTCCATGGAACCCAGTTCTCACAGTGGCAACACCAGGTCTTGTCTACTTTGGTAGAAAGAGGAAAACTGAATAGGAACAGATAACAGCTGGGTAGATGTTATACTTGTCTTGACCTTGGATTTACATTTAGGAACAGTATTAATCAGAGAAGATAACCACATCTCTTCAAATATTAAAAAGTAATTAAAGTGTTAAAATGCTGAAAATGTTCACTATTTTTGTTTTATTCTCTGCTAACTAACAGCATTAACAGCCTTTTTGTTTAGTCCTGGTTATTTTACTTTGACTTTCTTATATCCATAAGATGTCAGTATTTTACCTTACTTCTTCATCAACAGATAAGAAAACAGAGAGGAAAGTGAGATGGTGTTCTCCTCAGAGTAGGACTCTGAAGAATATGACTCTGAGAAGGTGGGAAGGCTCTAGATCCCCTATATTAAAGCAAACACAGCATTTCAACCTTACCCACTGTGATAGCTTTGTTCCCCTGAGCACTGAATTCAAGAGATTAGGAAAAAATACTGGAGAATTTAAAGGAAAGGAGACATCTGTTAACCAAAACAGCCACTGTGAGTACAAGAGATGATGCTTTGAGTGGTTGTGCATTTCATTGGAGAAGGGAAGGCTGTGAAGGTACCTAGAATGTGTTTATTCTTTTGAGGCACAATTGACAAAAAGAAATAGAGGTAAGAGGTGCTGTGTCTAGTTATGCTCATTTATAAACTGGTCATTTGCATCAAACTCTACTGCAGAGCATTAAAACGAAGTGGAAACAAAAGCCACTGAATTTGCTGTGTTGCAGCAGGAGAATAGAAGGAAGCCACTCCAGAGAAAGCATATTCTAGGTCTCTACTGTATCATCTGTAGTATTTTTCTCATTCAAACATATTAACAGAATGATACGTTATGTAGCCTGACAGACCACTCAGGTTTTTAGAAGATATTGTGCTGCTACTGGCCTAAACCAATTCTTATGGTGGATAGGTGTGAGGGATAAAAGTGCTTCCATACAAATCTAGAATAGCAAAAGACACTCTCACAGCATATATCACAGCATGCCAGCCCTGTTGCTGTGCTTCTGTGTACCTGTGACTTCTGTGTGTGCACCTGGACTCTGGTCTGTTCCTCACCGGTCCTGAGTACAATGGCACTAGGGTTTCCTACAGAATTTAAGCAATCCTCAGCCATTCTATTCTCATTTGTTTTCACAGATGCTAGAGTTTTTATTGCTTAGATTGAAGAAATTGCTTACAAGGGGGACTTTGATGGCACCTCACTGTATGGTGAATTCATTTTCCCAGGGAGAGCCACAAGCGGTGACACAACTTGCCGAAGATCTAACTTGCATCTTCTGTATTCATGGTGGCGTATTGATTTTTGGAGTCCACATCTCACTCAAACCTGTTCTGAACAACTTGCTACATATTATAAAAAAACTGCTACCTTTTTTTTTAAATTTATTGGCTGTTCTTGACAAAATATCAAAAATTGCTAGGAGAAGTGGTTTGCTATAGTAAGGAAACTGTAGATTTCAGTTCAGTTTTGTTTATTTGGGTATATTCAAAACAAAAGAAAACAAAACAAAAAAAGACCCCCAAATTAACAGTTGTTAATTCAGCATTCAATTAATGTTTCTGGATATGAGACAGGGCTATACTGGCTAAGAAAAGCAGTCCTTCTGATCCAACATCCTGTTTCTGACAAGTGAAAAATAGACACTCAGGGAAGAATATAAGAATGTGGTGATCAGTCAGTGATGTTTTCCTCGTACACTCACCCAGCCTTTGGCAATGTGCACCTGAGAACACTTGATGATTTTTTCCCAATATATTTGTCTCACTGCTAATTAAATCAAATACAGTTTTCAGTACCCGAACCATCTTGTGTTCTAGAGCTGAGTTTTCTGTTGTGTACCATACTACATCTTTTGTTTTGTTTTCAAGTCATTACCTGCTCTCTTGATTGGGTGCCCAGCTAGTTCACACTTAAAACCTACCTGTGGTTAAATTGTCTCTAAATTCCCTACAAAAGGATCTTTCAAAGATCCTTGAAGGTGTATTAGAATATAAGGACAAAATAATGAATTCTCTTCTAAAAGTGGCGACAAGTGGTGTTCCACAGGGTTCAGTACTGGGACCAGTGATGTTTAACATCTTTATTGGAGACATGGACAGCGGGATGGAGTGCACCCTCAGCAAGTTTGCCAATGTCACCAAGCTGTGTGGTGTGGTGGACACGCTGGAGGAAAGGGATACCATCCAGAGGGACCATGACAGGCTGGAGAGGTGGGCCCATGCAAACCTCATGAAATTTAACAAGGCCAAGTGCAAGGTCCTGCACGTGAGTCGAGGCAATCCCAAGCACAAATACAAGCTGGGTGGAGAATGGATAGAGAGCAGCTCTGAGGAGAAGGACTTGGGGGTATTGGTGGTTGAGAAGCTGAACATGAGCCGGCAGTGTGCGCTTGCAGCCCAGAAAGCCAACCGTGTCCTGGGCTGCATCAAGAGAAGCATTAGCAGCAGGTCAAGGGAGGTGATTCTCCCCCTCTACTCTGCTCTCATGAGACCCCACCTGGAGTACTGTGTTCAGATGTTGGAGACAGTGCAGAGGAGAGCCACGAAATTAATCAGAGGGCTAGAGCACCTCCCCTATGAGGACAGGCTGAGAAAACTGGGGTTACTCTTTATCAGGGAGCGTAGTGAGAGGACAAGGGGTAACAGGTATAAGCTAAAAGAGGGTAAATTTAGACTAGACATTAGGAAGAAATTTTTCACTATGAGGGTGGTGAGACACTGGAACAGGTTGCCCAGGGAGGTTGTGGATGCCCCATCCCTGGAGGTGTTCAAGGCCAGGATGGATGAGGCTTTGAGCAACCTGGTCTAGTGGAGGGTGTCCCTGCCCATGGCAGGGGGGTTGGAACTTGATGATCTTTAAGGTCCTTTCCAACCCAAAACATTCTATGATTTTATGGTTCTATAATTACTGGGGTATTGTGATGTATGGAGAAGGGCTCAGAGCCCTGTAACCTAACCTCATCAGCTTCACTTTTGTCAAAAGTCACCCCATGTGACTTACAGTGGTATATAAATAAATAAATGTATTCAATTATATGTTTATATTTATTTATATATGTTAGAAAAAAGCAAAAAAAGTCACATCTTTTGGTCGCATTAGACTTTAAGTTTTTGCAACTACACGTCTTAATTTTGGTTCCTTGCATTATTGCAGTATTTTTTTCTGCTTTCTTCTGGGGCTCTGTTTTCCATCTCTCATGCAGGATGACTGCTGTAAAATTTGACTTTGCGAGCATTGTAGGCATAAAAAACATCTTTAAGGGATTTTGTTTTGTTTTGTTCACAGGTGTATTGCTATTTGAACAAATTTGATCTGGGGCTGCCCCTTGGAAACTGAAGTTCAGTTTTTTATCTCATTTCTTAGTGGGTTTGTTGACTTTTTCCTTCCCCATCAGCAAAAATAGCCCTCTCAAGATAAAAGCAGAATGTAAACAAGTCCATTGGATATTCCAAATGTTATTTCCTGCTTATCTTTTAGAGTAGCTTTTTTGCTGTAATTGGAAAAAGTGATAAAGCATAGGTGCAAAGAATTTAATATATGAGGAAAATTCACATAGAGGATTCATGTATGGAAAGGCTTACACAGCACTCTAACATGCACAGCTGTGCACCTATGATCAATAACAATCTCTTTTCAAATAATCTGGCTGCCCTTTGAAGTTAACGTCAGATCTTATTCCTCAATAGAATACCAAAAGTATAAAACAAAATGAGGAAATAGCCTCCCAGGTGCTGTTTTGATATCCTGCTTGTGGGCATCTCCTTGGTAATACAATCCAAATTAGATAGAAACAACACAAATCTATATGAACTTGATAAATGCTGCAATTATGGATTGATCTCTTTAGCAGGCCTTTTACACATTGTTAAAGGTTGTGGTTGAAAGAGGCTTACCTCACAACTTCTGGTTGACTATAATTCATGCTCCAGCATTTCATTGGAGTCGATTGACTCTTGCCTGTAATTATGGTTTACATCCTTTTACACCCCTGCTTTAATATGCATCTGCATGATGTAGCTACACAACGCAGGCAAACTCAGAACCATGAATTCCTCCTTTACAGCAGCTTAGCCTTATGCACCTCATGTGTACATTCATAATTTGCTGAAAGGCTTGAAGTCTCATAGGGAAGCAGTGGCCTCTCTATGCAACACTTTGTAAAATACGAATTCTGACTTCTGAACTTACTTAATGTAGTTCAGATACAGGAGCAGGAATCTGAGAAAGATGGGAATATTGTGTTATTGTTCAGATTAATTTCACTCAGACTCCTGAAAATGTTCTGCATCTGACCTAAGCTAATCACTTAGGTTTTTTCTATAGCAATTGGAGATGAGACTGAAGGTATTTCTCTGTCTTTTTCAGTGGTAGAGGAATCCTAAATGAACAGCTTTCACCAGACAGACCCCCATCATCCATCCTGGATACGTCTTTTGCAGAAAAATATTGATTGGGAGGAATTGGGAGACAACTGGATGTGGAGAAGTAAGAGAAAGAGGAGCAAGTGTTTATGGTACAGTATCCCTTCACTGTTTCTCTTTGCACATTATGCTGAAGAGAGGCTTTCCACCAATATCATGTTGTAAATATCTCAGGTCCCTTGAACTGGCAGACTTCCTCCCAGCCTCAGTCAGAGGTAGCATTTGCTTTTCTGTGGGTGCAGAAGTAGAAGTTTTTGCCTCCCTAGCAGAAACTGGAGCGATGAGTGCCTCTCCACCATCACTAATATACCTTTGCCAAAAGTGAAACTTGCAGAATCGTTCCAAAACACAACTCAAAATGGGAGTTCACCACCCAAAAGGGACTCACACAAGGATAATACATCTACATCCTATTCACAGGCCAAAAATAGCACCTTACAAAGAAAGCCAGGAGATTTTGAATAAATGAACCCTGGAAATTTCTGAGACAGTTTGTGCAGAGCTGACCTTTTAAGAACATAGGACATGGAGAATTTCAGTGCTTAAGATTTCTCACCAGATTCTTGTCATTTCAAGGAATTGCATAAAATGAGGTTGGTCAATAGTTTTTTGTTTTATAGGAAGATTTCACAATGAGAAGCTCAATGTATACTTGCCTTGTCACTTCCTTGAAAAAAAATTGCAGATATATAAAATGTAAAACACAGTAAGCATATTCAAAAAGAATTAAAAAAGAAAAAAAATACCAAGAGAACAGAAGCACTTAGGAGCTTGGTTTCTGGGATACTAAAGGAAAAACTGGAACATTAGGAGCTCCAGAATTTATGGGTCATTCTTTTTTTTACTTGATAGGATCCTTATGAAGAATATAACCCAAAGTTATATGCAAGTGCAGCATTCAGTATTCTGTATGCAGTACTGTAACAGCTGTAATTTCCATGACAAATATTAATCAAGACTGTATAGGAACTGCAGAGAGCAGGAAAAAAAACACTTAGGATGGAGAAATCAGATGAAATTATAATACACTTCATATCACTGCTAGTTAAACCTCTGTACTCACAAACTTATTACCTTTGTCTGCAGCAAAAACTTCACAAAGCACAACATAAATTTTCTGTCTATTTGGTAGGGATTTCACCTACTCGGACAGGGGGATAGAAATAGAAATTTCTTCAGCATGTGTACAGGATCCTTTCACCAAATAAAAAGAAGTTTTGATAAAAATAAGAAACAAGTTAGATAAAGTTTGGTTTGTTACTAAATGTTTTCTATGACAGTTTGACCATCTGTTAGCTTGATACTGTTAAGTGAAAGCAAGAGTCATTGATTCAAACACAGTTTAAATTATCAAAACAAACATAAAGTTAACATTCATAATCTTTTTTTCTGATTTACAAAGCAAGATTTTGCCAAATAGATGTGATGGCACTGTGTAAAATTTGAAAATTCTTAGTCATGTATTGATCCAAGACTAAAACTTCTTTGAGATGCATTCTCAGAAAAAAAAAAGTATTTTTCCTTCCACTTTTAGTCTGTTTACCCTATACAGCTGAGGTCAGAGTCTCTTAGGTATGATTTTGTTTGTACTGGGTTTACATTTGTATCTGGTGTGTTTGTTTCATCTTTGTAAATGACACAAGGCATGTAATAATCCATCTTCTCAATTGAAGGTGAGAATATAACCTTATCAGAGATAGCAGGGTACAATAACACACAGAAGGAATATGAAATTAGGGAATATATGGGTGACACATAACAGAGAATTGTAATTGCTGTATACATACATAACTTTTTTTTTTTTTTGTGTGCTGTTCATATATATGTTTTACTTTTCACGGGTCTAGCAGCAACTTTCCTTGGAATCGGTGTTTAGTACCTGATTAACAAAAGACTGAGGTACAGCTCCATGAAAAGCATTATACAGCTTTGATGTCTCTACAATGAAAAGGTGTTTGGTAAAATATGTATTTATTTCCTTGGAGCAAACATGTAATTGTCCGAAGTGATAATCCTTTACAAGGAAGCTACCGGGAAAATGCTTGGTTCCCTTTCTAAGGTGTAGATTCAATACCATCCATCTTATAGCAGGGCTTGAACAGCCAAGACTTGACATTGTAATGCATTGACCCTTCATTCTCTCAGCAATTGCTGCAAACAAATTGCAGGAGGTCTGACAAGTTCAGCTTGTTGCAGGTTAAAGACCAATGTTCAATGAACATACAAGGCAGGCAGACTTGCTTCTCCTTTATCCCCATCAAATTTGAAAGAGGGTTGTCTGCAGGTGAACTGTTTGGCTTATGTGAGAATCTATAACAAGATGGGGTAGAAGTCCAGATTTAGTTAACAGACACTTAATATGAAGGAAGGTCTGTCATGAGGGCAACTTTCCAGTCTTTTTCATTGTGAGATCAAAAGAGCTCTGCATAAATGCAATAGCAAATCACTTTCCAGTGGGCTTAATGAGTGAGAGAAGGGTTGAACAGAGAGGCTGTTAAGAGAAATATAAGGGGTGGCAACTCATTTGATAGATTGGTTTTTTTGAGTTTTTTTAAGGTAAACAAAACACATCTGAATTTGTTTAATTCAGTTCTGTCAACAAGCATTACTAGTGTTGTATGCCACTTTTCCTGCTGCCAGCACTCTCTACAGACCCCATGGGGTGGACGTCTCTCAGGTTTGCGTGTACTGCCACGTTCTGCAACACTTGTTTTCTGGTGTGTTGTGCAAACATCCTACAATACAGCCAGAAGTTGCACACTTCACCTACAAAAACGCAAAAAAAAATTTGCAGCTCTAAGTGAGGAGAGAAACTTTTACTTTTATCTGAAGGATAAGAATTGAACTCAATTCTCTCTACTGTCTGCAGCTATGGTTCAGCTTTCCATCTTCACAGGTTTTCTTTTTTTTTTTTTTTTTCCCCTCATATACTTGCTCATTTTCAACCTTCTGGAAAGTTAAAAGCTTTATCTTCATTTTTCTTCTAAAACAATAGCTCCAGTTCCTGCATGTGTCCGCTTTTTGTCTCTGATGTAATTTTTCTCACATTACTTTCTCATAAACCTTTTGGGTATATCTTAATCGGTTTTTATTTCTAGCTCAGTTTTAAAACTGATCCAGCATTTGTAGCTCTAGAGAAGCAAAGCACATATTTTCCCTTAAATGCTCTAAAAATGCATTCCACTAATTCTCAAAAAATAGGAAATGAAGGTCTATTTTTTCTGCAGATTTTTTTCAGATCTATATTTAACAGAATTTGGTTCTCTAAGGGTAAATAAAGCCCTGCATTTTAGGTGATTTTATTTTACAATTTTTTGTCTTATTTCTAGCTGTCTGGTTTAGTACATCTAATATTTAATTACAAAGTTAAAGGGGTTGGGTTTTCTTGATTTGGGTTTCTGCAGTTGCTTTTGATGTCAGTTAGGAAAAAATGTATCAGCCTTTTGGTCAGCTTGGCAAAAGAGAAGAGCTACATTTTCAAGCTATCATAGTGACGAGAGTTTGGTCATACACAGGAGAGTTAGCCAGAAGCAAGAATATTATTACCAGAAGAAGCTGAAAAAGGTGCAAATAGGAAGAGAGATGCTGGGATCTCAAGTAAATTATTCAGTTTACCTCCAGGCCCTGAAGCAAACCCCAGTGTCAATTCACAGGCTCTGCCCTGAAGACAGTGAAACAAGTTTTGATCTACAATCATTTTGATGATTTGAGAAGCCCAGAACAATAACACTATTTCAGCTGCCTTGAAGTCCACCAAGCAGTTTCCAGCTTGCAGATTTACACTGAAGAGAATTTGGTCCTCCAAGGATATCTCCTGGCTCCACAGTACTGGTGGTTTTAGGTTACGATGGTTTTCTAGCTACCTTCTCTGATGCCTGTTTTATTTAGTAGTGGAGCTGGCTGAGTGAAGGATTCCACACAACTCAGTGTACTCATGGTGTATCATCTATCTGCCTGAACATCTCACAAATTTATCACCTTCAGTTTGTCTAGGCTTAAGTGTACAGGTATCTGGTATGTCAATAAATAGTTTGGTAATTAGCTGACACTGTCCATCAAAAACTGTTTTTTCTTTTTCTTTTATAAATTGAGAAACTACTAACTCTAGATGAGAACACAGGGAAAATTGCTTTTATGGAAGAAATCTTTGTCGTAATCCAGTAGGGATCAAAACTGGAAGACAGCTTTTGCATTCCATCCCAACACCTTTCTTAATCTCAATCTCTTTTTTTCTTCTGAGACATGTTTTCCTGGTGCCGACATGGTCTCTCTAGGTTCAGTACCTTGCTTTATGGTGTCTGAAGTAACACAGAGAAGATGAAGTATTGCAGTAGTTGGGTAGTGATTTACACCTTCCTCTTCAAAGTGTCTCTCATATGCTGAGATCAGAGAGAGACTAGTTGAATTACTGACATGTAGTGAATTAATAGCTGTGGCATAGCAGATGGCTGTTCAAGCTACGGCACGTTTGTGCTTTTGAGAGCTGTAAATACATATGGATGTGCTCATAATCTATTATAGATTGGCCTTCCTACGCACCACAAAGCAATACTATTGTGTAACTTTATACCATGATAAGGGCCAATTTTACTCTTGGTGATCCTCTTCAGTGCTTTATTAAAATGTATCCACTCTGGTAGGACAGTTCTTAAAATAGACCCCACAGTGGATGCCACCTTCTTCAAGACATTTCTCTTTGCTGGTGAACTCGTAAATCCAAATCAAATTAGTTTAATCAGTGCATGAGCTGTATAGGATAGCCTTTATGAGCTGAGCACAAAATTTGAAATATTTTTTTCAAAGCAGAGTAAATTTTGTATTGCTTTTCTGTCAAATACCTATGTACTAAACATATAAAAAGGTTATGCTGCATTCAGTCTGATGGATTAACGTGTCACTAGCATACACATTTACTTATCGTGTTACTGTGTCACATAAATGCATCTGTTGATGAACAGCTTAAGTCAATAGCAAAGGGATCAGTGTTATTGTATTGCCCACCCAGCACAAAATTATCTGGTTTTTATTTGTTTATTTGTTTGTTTTTTCCCTACCAGATTCCTTTTTTTTTTGTAACAAACAAAATAATATTTCTGGGCATATAATACCTCCTTTACAGGGAGATAGTGCCTTATTTTCCAGAAAAATTTCAAAACAAGGTCAGTATTGTCCCACACCTACAACAGTCAGATTTCTTACCTGTTCTTTTCCCCAGGGAGTGAAAACTTTTGCATACCATCCTGGCCAGCAGCAGCCTGGGCTATCAAAATGAAGCCTTCTATGAAAAAGCACAAAAATCTTTGTGCTGCAGCATGAAGCTAACTGAAGTCTGTATTATTTTCAAAATAATGGTCTCAAAACGGAGCATTTCACCTAAGGAGACATTTTTCTCCTATCGGCCTCTGTGGAATGGAAACTACAGAGCCTGATGAAGCCAAAGATTTGCTGGTTGACTGATGCTCTACTTTAGCTTCTACTTTTAATTTCATTTTCTTTTGTGCATGTCCCTTGTCTGCTCCTCTATCACTTTATCTTGAAATATTTTTCCCTTCTTGGTCATTCCACCTTTTCTTTACTTGTTGCTTGTCTTAAAAGATCAAGATCAAGTGACCGTCTCCAAAACAAGTATGAAGCTGATTTGATAGAGTTATAAGAACTTAAAACCAAAAGTTAACTCCGTAGTGATTCTTGGTGGCAAAGCCTGACTCAGGGCTTTTATTGTCATATGAATATTAATTAAAGGATTAATTTCTTCAGTGAAATTTTTGTGTGTGTTTCTGGTCACAGTCTTCAGGCCTGACTGGTCTCCTTCCCATCTCCTGTATGTGCTCTCCTCTTTTTTTCTGATTCTTCTTCTCCCATTAGTCCTAGTTGTTCCTCAGAAGTGTTGGAGGCATTTAGAAACCCACCTCTTACACTGTGAATGGCCTTCCCCTTTTTTATCTTCTTCTGTCTCTCCTTATCCCCATATTCATTTGTCCACATCCTTCTGTCTTCAATGTCCAGTCTGTGCTATGACCTTTCTTTCCTACTTACAGTCTCCTGCTCTGCCCAGACTTATCCCAAACAGGTAATGATGTGAACATTTCTTCCTCCTTCTCCTATAAGTTGCTTCTCAGCATGCCCTCGTTCATGCCACATTTATTATTTTGCCTCAAAAGATTTGTGCTGGCTGACTCTCTGTCTAATTTTAGGCACACTAGCAGATAGTAGCCTTCTTTGTGAGTGGCAGCTTTGCTTCTATTTTCATCTTTGGCAAATTAACAACAATTATTTTGAGACTTCAAGTGATATTGGAGATGGCTGATTTTCAAGCTCTTGCAATGCTGGTTCCCTTAACTTCTTGATTTTTTTTTTCCTTAATTTTTCTAACATTCTACTGTTTTTATTCCTCTTACTCTTTTGCCATTTCTTCTTTCCTCTTCAATCTGCCCACTGGAGCATTGTGTAATCATAACTGAAAAGATAAACCATCCAAAAGGTAGAAGTGTAGATATTTTTCTAAAAAGAAAATTATCAAATGCTTATGATACACACAGATCTCCTGCTTTAATATTTTCTGCTTGTATTCTTTGGTATTTCAACAGCTTTTTCTTACCAACAGGAAACTATTAATTATGAAAACCAGAAAAAAACCCTAAAATATTGTGCTTGAAAACAAGTTGTGTGTGAACGCACAAATCTAGTTGATATACTTTGGGAATAACGTCTGTAATTGCAAAGGTGTGTTTTACAAAATAAAAATCTTTACCTGTAAGCTTGACAATATGTTCCTGCAGCCATGCAAAGCTCTAAAAGAGAGAAAATTATATCTTAACATTTAAAAAAATTAAGACATTAGATTGTGGTTTTTTTTTTTATTTCCCACAGCAGGCTGATGTAGATTAGATAGAGAAATAGAGAATGGACTAAGAAATCCTCTCTAGATACTAAAAGACAAGGTTATGTTGTGTATTGTAAGGAATTCTTTTGCGATTGCAGAATATAATTTTTTACTAGGGTTTTTTCTGATTTTCCCCTTGTATAAGTGCTTTCAGTTGGATTAGTAAACCAAATCAGATGTTCTGATCTCATCTGCTGTTTTATCTCTATGTTCCAGTGACAGTTAAAACATCCCTCTGAGAGAAAAATGACAAATTATATGTAGCCTTTTGAATGTAGCAGTCTGTATTTGGCTTCTAGCCAAAGATATGCTTATAAATCTCATCAGTAGTTGAAATACCTTGATGACACCTTTTCTTATTCTGCTTTATTTCTTCAAGTATTTCAAATACAATTCAGCTCAATGCATCAAGAAAAATTGTCACCTTTCTTTTTGCAAAAGTCCTCCTTTCGGGAACACATAGTTTCTAAATATTTAGCCCTTAACCTCAGCATGTATCTCTCGCTTTCATATAGTTAAATGTCTATGAGGAACATCCCAGATTTCTAAAAATAAAGTTAGCAGAATATGTATTATCACAGGGCTTATTAGCCCTTACATTTCCTTGTAGTGGAGAGCTATCAAGGAAAACATTTCATAAACATTGGAATAATGATGCATTTTTATAAAATATTATTAAATGTAACACATAATAATGTTGATGACTGTAATAAGTAAATATACCTTTTTGATCATTGTTGTTTTGTCATTGCCATGTTGGTGGATTTCATAGTGAACTTAAAGTTCATGGTTAGTTGGCAGATGAAATCCTATAGTAAGCCACTGGTTCATCACTCTAGTGGCATCCTTTGTTGGCCAGTTGCTAGGGAGAGATGTTTTACAAAAACTGCAGCACTCCAGGCAATGGAAAGTCTTACGCTAACCTGCATAATGGGAAGTCCTTTTTACATGACAGAATCACAAGAACCTAATGTCCTAAGACATACAGCTTGAAAAGATCTAAAACCATGTAACATGACCTGCTCTGTCTGCGGAAGCAGACCAGGCATAATCATGTAAAGGGTACAGGATGGTCTTGGAAGTGCAGTACTGGTGTGAATGTACCTTACGAAGATTGCTCTCTTTTCTCTTTCTCTCAAAACATCTTGAGGCAGGGCAAGATGTGCATGTCCTGAAATGCAAAGGCAAGCCCATATTCTCCAGTGAAATAACCATTCAGTTTCTTTATTCTCAGCTCTCCTAGCACTTGACCCACAAAACCTTTCCTTCAGTGTTTTTTTTGCGTCATATCTGTAGTGTCAGTTGTTTTTTGGTCAAAGAATAAAAATGCTCTTAGACCAAAACCACCATATTTCTATCAGAGCACCTTTCATATCTGAAAGTGTATACACTTTCCTTCATATATACATCCTTCTTTATTGTAAAAGATAGCAGTTACTACACTACTTGTGCGCACTTAGGATTTACTCATCGTATATGATTTAAAAGGTTATTTTTCTGTCATTCTCATGAAATCAAATTTCCATTTTAGTAGAGAATAATAAAGCCAACTTTTAATACTTATTCTAACAGTTTAACACGGAACACATATTTTTCAAGTGGATCTCACTTGCCTTTTGGTTCACCTGAAGAGCTTCTTTCCTGTTAAAAAACTGTGAATGTTTTGGTACTCAAGTTTTGTGATGAAGTTGCACATTAACATTTTACGTTAACAGTTTAACATTAACATTTTTTATGTTGGGGGCCCCCAACATAAAAAAGACGTGGACCTGTTGGAGAGAGTCCAGAAGAGAGCCACAAAATTAATCAAAGGGCTAGAGCACCTCCCCTATGAGGACAGGCTGAAAGAGTTGGGGTTGTTCAGCCTGGAGAAGAGAAGGCTCCGAGGAGACTTAATAGCAGCCTTCCAGTACCTGAAGGGGGCCTACAGGAGAGATGGGGAGGCACTCTGCATCAGGGAGTGTAGTGAGAGGACAAGGGGTAATGGGTAGGAGCTGGAAGAGGGTAAATTTAGACTAGACATTAGGAAGAAATTTTTCACTGTGAGGGTGGTGAGACACTGGAACAGGTTACCCAGGGAGGTTGTGGATGCTCCATCCCTGGAGGTGTTCAAGGCCAGGCTGGATGAGGCTTTGAGCAACCTGGTCTAGTGGAGGGTGTCCCTGCCCATGGCAGGGGTGTTGGAACTTGATGATCTTTAAGGTCCTTTCCAACCCAAAACATTCTATGATTCTGTGATTCTATGATTAACCTGAACTTTTATAAAAATGCATTCTGCTTCTTAAATGTCTTTTTATGGAACTGTAATGCAATGCAAGGGCTTTGCAGAAAAACCGAAGATACTCCTTCCTAGGTGATTTTCTAATGCTGCTTTTCAATTGTACTGTTTACTATTGTTTCATGTGCATGCTGTCTGCTTAACTTATGTTCTGGAGAATGAAGAAAATATTTTCCTGTTTTATGGAGCATGTATCATCATAGGATTCGGTAGTCTTCTGTATGGAAGACAGGCTTGGAAACAAATGTTAAGTGTCATCTTCATGGTTTATATCACGTCCACAGTCAAGCATGTACTTGCTTTTGGGATTAAAAAATCATGGTGAAATTTCGCTGTTTGGAAAATTCCAGTCCCAAAACCTGAGTACTGCAGTTTGCAGTACTTAACAAGAACATTAGAAGTTTTCCTATAAGGGGAACTTATCAAGTCTGCCTACCCAACCCCTCAGGCATATTTTTTAATGTTCAAATTTGTGCTATGAATAGTTGGTTTTAAGGGAAAGGTCAGCAATTATTAAGCAGTCCTGAAATGTAGTATTAAATAGAGAACATATGAATGGTGAATGCATCCTTTAGCTTAAAAGTCCTTTTGGGTGTAATGCTAGTTAACAACTGGTAACCCATGCACTATGAAGCACAACTCTTATGTTTCCTCTTATGATTGGTTAGCTTTGTAGCATATTAATCAAACAGTTTGGGGACAAAAATCAGAATGCATATTGCTGTGTGTTTCTCAGATATCTCATTTCTTTAATGGAGCCATTTGGGTAATTAAGATCAGTACAGGTCATTTAGCTAAAATGCAATCTGCAGAAAATATTGTCTAGCAATTTACTTGTGCTTGTCTCAACTTTTTGTCTCCCTAGTTATTTGAACACACAGCTCAGTAGTTTAAAAAGATTCTCTTCTGTAGCAGAGGAAATATCCCTTTGTATTGATAAAACTATGGTAGATGGTTTGCATTTAAGAAAGCCCTCCAAAGTAAGGAGTTAAGAGGAGGTCCTATTCAACATCCCTGAAAAGCTTCCTGTTTGACTCCCCTTTAATCCAAAAAATCCCTGAATTCTTGTCAGTGCTGGACAGTACTTAAGTGAGATCCTACCCTCTTTTACATTTTTTTTTTTTTCTGTAAAGGAGAGATTTCAGACCAACAAGTGATTACACTACTACTATGGTTAGAAAGTATGTAAGAAAGTGGTGTTGATGGACTATTGGATATGTGACGGGTGGGTGTCGGGGGGATGGGGCTGGGCTCTTCTCTGTGGCGTCCAGTGATGGGACGGTGGGCAATGGGTTCAAGCTGGAACATAGGAGGTTCCACTTGAATATGAGAAAAAACTTCTTTACAGTGAGGGTGACAGAGCACTGGAACAGGCTGCCCAGAGAGGTTGTGGAGTCTCCTTCTCTGGAGACATTCAAAGCCCGCCTGGATGCGTTCCTGTGCGATCTGATCTAGGTGTTCCTGCTCAGGCAGTGGGATTGGACTAGATGATCTTTTGAGGTCCCTTCCAATCCCTAACATTCTGTGATTCTGTGACTATGTGGGGCTACACCTACATGTGTAGCAAGGAAGAGCTGCAGATGAAATTTCAGGCACCTAGCTGGAATGTGTCAGGCAATGCAACCCTTCCTATGTGGCTTATCTCTGATGGGTTCCAGAACAATTATTCTTTGACTTGTTATATGTACATATTTCTGTTGGGTGAATTTTATTTGCATGCTGCCTTTAACATCCAACACAAACTCTCGGCCTGGCTAAAGTTCACAGATTTTTCCTATAGTCAGTGGAGAGAGATAAGCTCCTTTAGGGGGTAGTTCAAATGTAGAACCTCATTTGACAACCTGAACTGGTCTCCAGAAAAGCGTTGCTTTTCTACCTAGAGCAGATATGGACTAATCTGCAAGTCTATTTACATGTTTATAGTCTGTGGTATGACTATCCTTTTGAATCTTATGGGAGAAGACATCTACACTAAGATCATATGCAAAGATTTCGGCAGCATTGATCACAGACCAAAATACATTTGGTTTGCAAGAAATTCTCGGCAGCAAGCTGTACTTTTTAAGAGGTAAACTCAGTAATAGGAGGCACTGTGCATTTGTTGCATTAAAAAAATATATAAAAAAATGCAACAGCAGTAAGTTTAGTTAGGTGAAATTACTTTCATTACTTACGGAGAAGTAGTTTTGTAAAACTTGTTAATACCAATCAGAAGACTGCATCTGACTAATATTAATAGCTTTGAAAACTATGTGAAAATGTTTTACATGAATTGGACATTGTTAAAAATTAAATTGAAAAGTGTGATTTGGCTTCTTGCTGAAATACAAATGCATCAATCGTCTAATAATTAACATCTTAAAGATGTTTGTACTAAACATCTTGAGTAAAACTTAAATGAAAATGAAAAAGATCTTGCTTTTAAAAATATGGCACATTAATAAAGTAAAGGAGAGATTCAAAAGCGTTGCAGTTCATACAACACACTGTTTGGACACACTCAAATATTACATTACTAGCTTCATCTGTCAAAATTAGCAAACATACCTTGCGAGGTACAAATTTGAAGCAGTATATGCAAATCTGTTATTCCAGTTCAAAAATTCAGAACCTACTCAAGCTGATGGATCCATAAAAGCTATTAGCTTGAGCCTTGCTGCTGCAATTCTGACTATTTGAAAATAAATATTTTTGGTGGTCTATTATTAAATATATTGTACATGGCTGTTTGTTTGACTTTCCAAGGTGCAGAAGTTGTTTACACTGTTGCAAAGAAGAAAAGGAATATTGTTGGCACAGTACTTGCAGGCAAATTGTCGTATGTCTGAAGCTAATACTCCTAGATATTGTACTTGTCAAATATCTGCTTGTGTAATCTTTTACCCCAACACTTAATAATTTAGTGATTTGGTGCTACAAGTGATAGCAGTGTGTCTACTCTGGGTATATTTCTGTGGGACTATTATTTGTAGTAGTCAGTACTTACATATGCAGCAGTAAGTACTGACAAGATTAGTTCTTTGTATTTTAAGCTTAATCAGAGTCAGACGGGTTACTGGACAACTCTTAGTGTTTCCAGAATGCTATTCATTTGATGTTTCTCAGAGAGGAGAGCGCAGTTGCCTAGAGCTCATATATCAAGCGCTGCAAGCATGAGGCAATAACAGAAAATCCAACTAGTGGCTAGGGATGTACATTTGGGCTGTTAAATGAGAAAAAAATCACCAAGTCTGGCGCTAAGGGCGTATGTTTGCACTGTCATTGTAGAAGTAATAAAGATATAACTGACAGCAGTTCTCTGTCTCTGTCTGTCTCTCTGCCTCTCTATGTGTGCATATATTCTTAAGCCTGGACAATGGTAAAAGTGGGCTGTTATTACAGTTGTAACATTTGTGCTGCATTAGTAAAAAAGTCACTACTTCCATTTAAACCTACTATGTTCACAAGTTTTTAACTCAGTAAGATAAAACAGCTAAGAACTTTGGAGTAATTTTTTCTCCTCTTTAATAAAACTCAATCAAGGTTTTACATGATAAGCATAGTTCACTTCCCTCACCAGCAAATGCATTCTTCTTCAGTGTGTGCTGATTTGGATGCCTTGAGATTTACAAAATTCAAGTTTTAAAACATTTTATTTGGGTATTTTACGTTTTTAAGGTATCTACCTGATGTTCTATAAATAAAAGTGAAAATGGAAATAGTAATAATAGTAGTACTTTAGAAGTCAAGACATTGTTTCACTTATATTATCTGTCTAAAAGCACGATGTCCAGCATTGGAGATACTTGTTTAATGGAGTTCTGAATTCTTTTTAATAACCTCTCACTGTTGCAATATTAACTGCCTTGCAGTGATGCTAGAGGATCCAGGATTTAAGTGTAAGTTGAACAAAATAAGTTTAATCACCTACTGTAGGAGAAGGTTCGAGACCATCTAAAGAACCTGAAGGTGCACATGTCCATGGGACCTGATGACATGCGTCCATGGGTCCTGAAGGAACTGGCGAATGAGATAGCTAAACCACTATCCACCACATTCGAGAGGTCGTGGCAGTCTGGTGAAGTTCCTGCTGACTGGAAAAGGGGAAACATAACCCCCATTTCTAAAAAGGGAAATAAGGAAGTCCCAGGAAACTACAGGCAGGTCAGTCTCACCTGAGTGAGACTGTGTGTAAGATCATGGAGCAGATCCTCCTGGAAAATACGCTAAGGCACATGGAAAACAAGCAGGTGATTTGTGACAACCAACACACCAAAGGCAAATCATGCCTGACAAACTTGGTGGCCTTCTACAACGAGGTCACAGCATTGGTGGATAGGGGAAGAGCAACTGATATTATCCACTTGGACTTGTGAAAAGTATTTGAAAGTGTCCTGCACAACATCCTTGTCTCTAAATTGGAGAGATATGGATTTGATGGATGACCACTCAGTGGAGAAGGAGCTAGCTGGGTGGTTGAACTCAAAGTGTTGTGGTAAATGGCTCTATGTCTGAGTGGAGACTGGTGACAAGTGGTGTTCTGCAGGGGTCGGTACTGGGACCAGTGTTGCTTAACATCTTTGTCAGTGACATGAACAGTGTGATTAAGTGTGCCCTCAGCAAATTTGCTGATGACACCAAGCTGCACGGTGCAGTTGACACACTGGAGAGAAGGGGTGCCATCCAGAGGGACCTTGACAGGCTTGAGAGGTGGTCCAATGCAGTCCTCATGTTTAACAAAGTGCAAGGTCCTGCATGTGGGTTGAGGCAATCCCAAGGACAAATACAGTCTGGGTGGAGAATGGCTTGAGTCTGGCTTTCAGGAGAAGGTGTTGGTTGATAAGAAGCTAAACACGACTCAGCAATACGCACTTGCAGCCCAGAAAGCCAACAGTATCCTGGGCTGCATCAAAAGAAGCATGACCAGCAGGTCAAGGGAGACGACTCTCCCCCTCTGCTCTTGTGCAACCTCACCTGGAGTACTGCATCCAGCTGTGGGGCCCCCAACATAAAAAAGATGTGGACCTGATTTATATTAGGTATTATGAAGCAATTTTTTCCTGTGAGGGTGGGGAGGCACTGAAACAGGTTGCCCAGAGATATTGTGGATGCCCCATCCCTGGAGGTGTTTGTTGCCTTCGTCGGCGTGGCAACCTGGTTCAGGAAGGCACGGCGACCAATCCCAGGCCGCTCGGTCCATCTGCTCACAGACACCAATGTGGTGGACAGCAAATGGCGTTTATTGAAGGGTGAACAGGCTTTATATAAGTTGCATTTTACAACATCACTTCCGTCTGCTTACATCACAAACTAAACACTATTGGCTACCCGGAGAGTCCTATCTTTCCGTACAGCGTGACATCTTCCGGCCGCCAGCCCTAACTACAACAAGTGTTCAAAGCCAGGTTGGATGAAGCTTTGAGCAACCTGGTCCAGTGGAAGGTGTCCCTGCCCATGGCAGGGGGGTTGGAACTAGATGATCTTTAAGGTCTCTTCCAACCCAAACAATTTTATGATTCTATAAAAATGCAGTATGATTTCAGATACTAACCACTGTGGCTACGAAATTTGTTTCTTTCTTTATCTTTTTCCCTTCATCATCTGATATAATATACCCTACCACTTTTGATTAGTTTTTATTTTAATTCTTAGATATCTAAGTAATTCCTCCCTTTCTACATAGTGTTACTTGGATTTTGACAGGAAATTGTATTGATTTTATTTTCAGTGGTATATTTTTTATCAGATAACTGGATACCTAGAACATTTAAACAGTATGTATAAAGTAAGCAGTCAAAGAGTCAGAGGAGTGTGAGAAAGCCCAGATTAAGTAAGCTAATGTGTGCCTTCAAGAAAAAGTAAATATCAGATAAACACTTAAGTTTTGACAATATAAATTGGTTCTGAAATAAAAATGAAATAAAAAACTGGTTACGCATGACACTGTTTTGAATATCCCTTTCTGCTCCTAGCTGGAATCAGGCACTGTTAAGAAAAGAGTAAGAGAATAATTAAAAGGAATGAAGTGGTTGGAAGAATAAATTTTGTTGGGTTCTCTCTCTTTTGGAGCCTGCTTGGTAATTCCTACTTTTGTACTATCATTGGGGCACACTGTTTCCTTAAGGAGCACACATTTTTTCTAAGAAGTGCTCCACTACAGAAGACAATTGTGCACTGTGCTCTGAACTCTCATTAGCTTGGGAAAGAGATTGTAGTGTTGTAGTAGATAGTTTTCTGAAAATTTTAGCTTAGTACTCAAAAGTTAAAATGCAACTGTTGCTGAAAAATAACTCTGGGAGAACATGTGCAGGGTGCTTTCCACACCTCAGCAGGATGTAGTAGGATTATGTGATGTACAGAGGAGAGTGGCAGGATGGCTAAAAAGTATAAAATAACTTTCACGTGGGTAGAAGTTAAGCAAACTAGTGAGGATTTTTTGACCGTGAAAAGAGACAGTTGTGTCTATGGCTGTAATAGGAACATATCAAATCATGATAAGCACCAAAAGCTGGAATAAGAAATTATTATTCATTGTTTCTGATAGCGCTGGAAGTAGAGCCATCCCATGAATCAGTCAGCTGAAAGGTTCAAAGCCACAGTGTGCAATACTGCAACAGAAGTTTTGTCCCAGGGTGTGGAGGCCCAAAGCGTACACAGGTTCAAATGGTAAGACACCTTCACAGAAGAGAAAGAGAGTTATGAGGGCAATACCTCTACAAGCTTTAGGAATTTCTGAAGTGCAGATTATTGGAGGCTGAGAAAGACAGGAGAAGTATCTTTTATCTTCCTCCATATGCTATTCTTAAGGCATCTGCATCCTCCTCCTTTTCCGTGTGGTTGGTGGCCATAAAGCAGTGCTCTTATGTGGAGTCCCAGCAAGGACTGGTGCTGGTTAGCTGCTGGTTTGGCTAAGTGAAGCATTGGTTTGAACAGCATCCCCAGGGAGAGGAATTTCAGTGTGCTTTAGTAGAAGTAGGGGCACTTAGTTTTCGAAAATTCTTAAACACTTTCTAATGTAGGTCTGTTGGCTGTTGCCCCTGTACATTTCTACTTAGGATGTAAGTGATGACCCAAATATCCACCTGGGCAAAAATTAACCAGCCCATAAATCACACTGCTAGTTACATGCTCTCACAATTTCTCAAATATTTTCCTCTGCTGCCTTATGACAGAAACGAGGACTGAGGACACAGAGAGCCACCCATTTGTGACAATGCAAAGCCTTGCTGATGCCATGACCCACAAAAGCATTTATCTCTTAATCTGTGACTGTAATTCTTTGTCTGTCATTCCTACCTTTTTTGCAGATTTTCTCCATTTTGGGAAGTGGGGGAGGTCTAGAGATGACAGCAATCAAAGTATTTGCAAATGTGTCCGTTGCAGTGACAACTAGACCTTTCTTATTCCATATGTATTGACGCAGAAATAAGAAGTTTAAAATATACTTTTTTTTTTCTCCCTCTCAGACTAGGCTTAAATTTGATCAATTTAGAAGCCTGGTGTGTGTTGGGTATGTGTGTCAAGAAGGAAGAAATATAATAGGTTGAGGGTTTAGGCCATAAAGTGCTGCAGACATGTGAGTTATAGTGCAGGCAAAACCAGAAGGCTGAGCCAATAAGAGATCCTAGCAAAGAAGGTTCTGGGAAATCAGACAAGTCAGATTTATGCCACAGGAAGTAATGAGCTCCATGTCGGTTCTGAAAATCAATTTTCCACTTTCATGGGACCCAACAGAGCTCTCCAAAGGGAGCAGAGATATGAGGGGCAGCTCCACCCCCAGTCACCTGGCTGCTGAGCTGCAAATTGCAAATGGGTGAGTAGGAGTTGCAGGAAAGATAAGAGAAAGAAAAGAGAAGGGAGAGCTGAAGCAGGGAAAGGGTTACATTTACAGCATTTTAGGCTTTCTGAGGAAGGAACAGCAAGTTATTTATCCTATAGCAGAAGAAAATTCTGTTTCTGTAGCCAGACAAAAATCTCAGCTGGGGTAGCCAGGTGATGTAAAGTAAAGCCGTGTTTTGCAGTGGAAGTGTTAAAATTTTGAAGCTCATCAGTCTGAATTTCCAATTTGAAGAACAGCTTGGTATACCATATCACTGTTTCCACTCTGGCTCACAGCACAGTTTAAATTGAATGACCAGAATTATATTGATAGAGTCCCCGTTTAGATAATTTTTTTTCTTGACTGAATGTAATTAACTGGAGGTGAAAAGTAAGTATCATTTACAAAGGTTGCACTGTGTGTTGGTGTAACTGTTTGCATCCCTCTTTTTTGCTCTTTTTTTCTTTTAAGAGAGAGTTGTGAATTTCACCTGCAGGATTTCACCAGCTATCCACAGATAAATTAGAAAGGGAAGTAATACATTAACAAAACTTAATCCTGGGCCAGTTTTCTAAATAAATAACTCACCTTGTTGGTTCTTTCACTACATTAGTTTAGTGGAAATGGAATGTTGGTTACATTCCACTACAAAGATGTTAGTGATTCATGTCTGGAAAAAACCTTTTACTTTACGTAGGTGGAAAAAATAGTCTAACAATAACCAGGTATGGAAGTGAATTAGTTAAGCTTTAATAATAAACACATTTGGTAAATAAGTGAATGCAATGATTTACCATGAGAACGGAGAGCGGAGTGCCAGACCTTCTCAGGGTGATAGGTGAAGTTTTATAAATGCCTTTTGGGCTATATATCTCTCTATATAATTTACATGTTTGAATTACATAATTTTGTTGCTCTGTAATAGCTACTGCCCTCAAACCATGTCAGCTCTGTTACCTGTCTATTATCTGTCATGATAATTTCAGTATCTGTAGTCCATGGAAGAATATGCTATTTTATCTGTTGCTTATTTACTTCATACCACTGCTCCCTCAGAGCCCCTCTGAGAGTATTTGCAACTGAGTGCGTTACACCTGAATTTCTCTCTCTTTCCTGTACTTGCATATTGAATCTGTTGCAGAGCTCAAACGACACTGAGGTGCAACCAAGCAGGACATTTTATTAAGAACAAAAAAAAAAGTAAATAAGAACACTGTTCTCTACCTAAAAACATGACCTGGAATTTCTCCAAGAGCAGCTCTTGGTCCCAAATTACTCTTGAGTCTCAAATTATTAAATTAAGCCAAAGCATGAGCTGCTTTTCTGCCAAGGAGACTTTCAAGGCTGAGAGGGATAATTAGAAAGGATGAACTTTGGTAAGTGAGGCAGGTGTCCCTAGGCTTTTTATTTGAAACGTGGAAGGAGCCTTTATTCTTGTGAGAGAAGATTCAGAGCAGAAATTGAACTATCAGGGTGCTGAATCGCCTGAGGGGACGAGGAAGAATTGGGGGTCTCTTTCAACTTCAAAAGAAAAGGATCCTGTGAGCTTTATGACTACTTGTAACCATCCTGATGTGTTTCAGTGGTCCTTGCTGTTGTTAATATGCCTGAATGTCTTCGAGGATGATTGAAACTTGGGGACCATCCTGATACCTCTCAGATGAAAGGGCAATTCCACTTTTTACAGAATGGAAAACCTGGTTTATTTTTTAACCAAAGACAAGGTGTCTTTTCAGATTTCATGAGAACAAAAGTCAATATTACTTTCCAGTGCTTAATCCATTTCATATTAGATTCATTATACTAGGTTAGTTTTGCACAAATCACATAGTGGTTTTGGTAAAAAAGAATTCATATCGTTACTGAGAGAGAAATAAATGCAAATAGGAGTCTGTGTTTTGCTGATGGTTGTAAATTCCTCTGCCTTTTAGTGGCATAGCTGGAGAATTGGGTTAAGCTTCTGGGCATGAGCACAGTAGGTTTCTGTATTTATTCTGTATTATCTATTTTTTTCCTTTCTTTTTAATCTTTATTCACTTGCCAGGCTTTCCTTTGTGGCCTCCTTCCTACTACTGCACGCTGGGTTCTGCTCTCTCATGTTGTTTACTGAAGCTTAGACATGAAAGGACAATGAAATGGACATTTTAATCAATTAACTGTAGCCTGATCAAAGTTTCATTCTTCCTTATTGTTGTAGTTTAAAGTGTTTTTATTTACAACAGCATCCAGTTGGGCTTTTGATTCATGTGGTGTGACAAAGTCACTCTCTTGCATAGAACAGCAAGCTGAGAGTCTGAAAATTGCATTTGATCAAGACCTTGCTTTAATCACGGATCATGTCAGAGTTCTGAGCAATAGCTCAGCTTTCCTTGTAGACTAATGCTGAAAACAGAAGGGGAGTGCATTGGCATAGCAAAGCACACACTAAGCAGAGAACACAAAAAAAGAGGTTGAACATCTACACACTGGTCCTTTATTCAATTCCTTTTGCCTTCAGAGGCCACCTGCTCACCTTCAGTTGCTTCTCTTGTCAAGGCTTTATTTGTCCTTTCTGATTCATGAGAGTTAACTCTCTGTTAGCGATATGTACAAAAAAGGTTGTCATTCACATGAGGTCATTATAACCTGTTTTTGGTTGCTTAGGACTTTTGGTAATTTTAGGTGCTGGGGTAATTTTTTTTTCTCTTTTTTTTTTTTTCCTTTTAAGGATGCTATTTGCCTCAGGTATCTTTTCTGCCTTTAGGCATTACTCATAACAAAGTAAAGAAAAAGTGCATCCTGTAGCCCAGCCAGACAATTCTGTTGGAAAAGTTTGTTAACTTTTGAAAATTTCTGTGTATTTTGTGATTTGCAGAAGGGACATGAGATCTCAGAATAAAGATGTCTTTTAGTCACGTACTTGCCTGTGAAAATCTGACTGACTATGGATAAGTTGCATAAGTTTTGGAAAAACTACTGCTTGCATGTAACCAGAAGAGCCTTTTGAATGTAATGGCTGATTCTTATTGAGTTACATCTTCACTGAACATGGATTGTCCACATTTTAGACCAAGCTACTGGGAAAATATAAGATTTTAACTGCTGATGGAGGCTGCTGCTGGTCATATTGGTTCTATCTACTAGCACTAGACTGAAGATCAACCTCACTTTCATATTGCTACTCTGGTTCCTCCTTTCCATTTCTTTAACTTAGGCAACACCAGGAAGGCAGACAATTTGATTGCAAGGGTCAAGGTTTTATTGCAAGAGCTGGATATGCATTGAGTCATTTTAAGGGATGGGAAGATGAGGGGGAGACATAGTGCCTTGTATCAAGGTGAACTGGCAATTTTGAGAAGAGAAAAAAAATGGAATAATACCAGATAATCAGCACATCTTAGACTTCACCCAGCAGGCAATTAGCGTATGTGTCTTGTTTATTTGTGGTGTCATTTGGGTCAGCTTTAAAATTTGAGCTAAAGAACTCCTGTCTCTTGAGAGTACATCCAAAATGGCTGACGGTCATGTTCTGAAACAAGAAACAAGTAGTGTTCAGGAATGGCTTTGTAATTGAAGTAGTGGAGTCAAAGATCATGGTTGTCCTTATGCAGCGTGCTTTTCAAGCAGAGATTCAATCAGACAACCTCCTGGCCTGTCTTAGAATGTCCCTTCACTCCCATATTCTGGTGTTATTTAGGAAACTTGATCTGTATGTGCAGTAATAGTAATAACCATATATTCATTCTGATCCCTTAATATTGGAGATAAACAATTAGTTTTGCTTTTCAGATTTTTACATTTATGTAAATACAAGCAAGTAAGAAATCTGTCTGTTTTGTTTTCTACATGTTTTTCCCAATCCATCTTCCCTAGTGGCAACAGTTAATGAAAAAGATTATTTTATTAATTAAACATTCAAAACAATGCAGTTTGTTGCTGGCAGACAGTTGTTTGGAGTAATTTTCTATGCATCATAACCTTCTATCTTTGTGTTTAATTGCTTTTTTTCCCCCTTCCTTTCCTCTGGAGCACTCTTTCAAAAGTATCTCCTGACCTTTCATGCTGCTTTTGCATTTCATGTAATTTCAGTTAAGAAATGTTTAATTACTAAAATAATCGCTTCTGCTTTTAATCTGTTTATTATTTTCTGTCTGGCTCTTGCTCTTCTACTGCAACTCCTGTTGATTGCAGTGATGCCTCTTTTAAGGGGAGAATTGATCTCTCTGAATTCTTAGGAGAACTCCTTCATAATTATAAGTAACCCTTTAGTCTGTCAAGAGTTTTAGTCAAAGAAGTACCAAGACAAATTCATCTTCCACAAGAGAGGCATCAGTTTTGGGATCATAAAGGCTTACATATAGTCAGACACAAGACAACTTTCCTAACTTGAAGTGAATAACCTTGAAATATCAGTGGAGTCTACACTTACTATCCAGAGGTGCATTATGTGTTGAGGCGTTAAATCTGTAGGGATAAGTGGACAGGCTGTTTACATCGTGCATGTTGAAGGACCTAAATAAACTGGCTAGTTTAATACATCTCCCGAGGTTCCCTGTTTCACAGATGGAAAGAAAAATATCCAGAGGATGGCTGAAACCACTTAAGTTAGGCACTCTGCTTGTGAACTGAGCCTAGGGAAAACATCTGCATCTCCACTAACTTAGCTTTCGAGGTATGTTATGCAAAGACTAATCCAAGTCTGCTTTTTGGGCCTTGCATTACTGCTTCTGAGAGTAGTCGCTCACATGGAGCCTGACCCAAGCCCTCTGCAGAGAATCTTTCTACAGCCTCCCATATGTGTGGGGCTTGAAGCAGATTGACTGGGACAAATCCTACAAATACTGAGCCTTTGAACTTGTCACTGATGAGCAGACTTATCAGAGATTTACAACTTTGTCACTGTCAGCAGAAAGTGCCTTTCTGACATTAATGTACCAGTGACAAAGGAGCTCAGAGAGTCAAGTCCATCAGAGTAGATTGATGTGAAGGAGATTAATTATATATGACAGAGCTGGCTATCCGGAATAAAACAGAAGTAAATTGTGTTCCTCTGAATTTACTGTGGCTACGCATCTGAGTAAATGCTGCCCAACTTTAACAGTCAAAGTCAAATCAAGCCAGGTTTTCAATTATGGAATTTTTTTCATCTGCACAAATGCTTGCATACTGATATTTTGGCTAACAAAAGTAGTAATAAGCAGTTGAAGATATCAAACTATATATATATAGTTATATCACTAGATATATAGTTATATATCTGTATATAGTGATATATAGATATATAACTAGAAATCAGTGGCAGAAAAATCCCCTAGCAGATAATGAAAAAAGGTGAGAATAACTGAGATAACTTCCTCTCTATCTGCTTCTCTGCTCAAGAACTCTGCTGATCCCACCACCATCAGTTAGTTGCCAGTCTTTAGACATCACCGGTATACGGGTTTCATCGTAATGCATGTTATGTGCACTCATTTGCAGAGGTAAGGAAATAAGATTCTCAGAGCTGGACTACAGTCTTAGAACAGCTGTGGACTTATTAATCATTTGAATTTGCTCCTCTTCCCTCACCCCCTGCTGCGGAGGCAGCACTTGCACAATCCACCTCTCCAGTTCTTGTTTTGTGTTTCCCTTGTGAACAGAAGGAGGAGGAGGCTACAGCCGTTCCCAGTCTTGAACAGTGAAGATCCATGCTACTCTGCTACAAAGCTCATGACAGAGCTGCCAGGGTTTAAGATAAACATGATTCATGGCCAGTTTTTCACATTTAAACAAGCTTCAGTTATACTTCTGGTATCTCTGCTAGTTCTTCCTCACTGTTTTTTAAAGTCAATTTGGTATTTTCATTAAGAGTTTAGTGAGAGCCTCTCACACGAAAAAAAAAAGTTTGAAAATAAAATTTGTTAGGAAGCAAAATAAACTATTTGGCTTGAGCAAAAATAAGAAGCCATGATCCCCCTGTGAAGTCATTAGCTTCCTGTAATTTAGCTTGTAGAAATGAATTTTCATAATGTGAAACTGAGCACTTAGTGTATCTTTGTTTACCACAGAGAATGATCCACATTTTGTTTGATATCACATCTCAAGCAGTTTAAAAGTGATTATGGAGTAGTAATATGGCAGCAGGTTGATGAACAGCATTATTGCTTCCATGATATGTAGAGTTTTGATGATTTTCTTTGAACTTATTTCCCCCTGTGAAGAAAACAAAGACCTGTCTACCTCCAAATACAGCCTTAAGTAAAAAGGTATGTGTTGAAAATTGTCAGCAGCAGATAAAACAGCGAAAAAGTGCTAGTGAAGGAAAATCCTCCAGGTTTATGAAGTTGCCTGCACTTCAGTTGTAGATGCTATGTGAGGTGTCTAGGGAGCAGAGGGACCCAAACCTGTCTTGTGTGTCCCCAGAGCTTTTCTAAACTGGCCTATAGAAATGGAAGTGTTCAAGGCCAGATTGATGAGGCTTTGAGCAACCTGATCTAGCAGAAAGTGTCCCTGCCCACGGAAGGGGGGGGGGGGGTTGGAACTCAGTGATCTTTAAGGTCTCTTCCAACGCTGTCCATTCTGTGATTCTGTGATGGTTCTATGAAATAAACAAAGTTCAACAGGGAGAATAAGGTCATATAAGAGATGCAGCAGAATCCAAGCCTCAACACCACACTGAGATGAATCACAGAATCACAGAATGTTAGGGATTGGAAGGGACCTCGAAAGATCATCTAGTCCAATCCCCCTGCCAGAGCAGGAACACCTAGATATCTTATACAGCTGCTGCAGCAGTGCTCTGTTTTGATTTGAAGGTAGAGTACAGCACAACAAGTGACTGGACCAAGAGACAAATTCCTTTCCATGTCTAGCCAAGTTCTTAAATTTAGTCCTTTTTATACTTTATGCCACTACATAAAGCACTGCACTGAATGTGAGTGTTCTATTCAGTGGGAACTGCATTAAAACTGAAGGGCTTCATTTGTATGGGAAAAGATGATTGTTTATTGGCCACTTAACTCACAGTCATAGTTAATGTAGGACTGGTTTGATTCTTGCAAGTTTCTCTCGTTGTTGGGACTGGAGGTAAATTATATAAAGACAATAGCTGTTTTGCTGATATTTCCTTCTGGTTTTGTGTACTCTAAATGATTTTTTACCTCTGAAGAGGAAATGCCAGACTCTTCTGAGTCTATTTGGCATACTGAAGTAGTCAGTAGAAGATATGTCTATTTTTAGCCACATAATGTCACCAAGAATCACACAGATCATAATATGGTATTTTTTTAAAACGTGGTCAGTTAAGATTCACTTGTCCATCCCTGCTCACTTGTTTATGTTGTTTATGGCTAAAAATTGTGAGCATTCCACACAAGACAGGTAGACATTTGCACCAATGGTTAGTTGTTCGTTTTTTTAGATCACTGCCTGATTTTCATACAGGATTGCTTTTGAAGTGAAAAAGTTATATTATGTGTGTACTGCACGCTTTGAATGTTCAATTGACTATTTAGGTAAAAAATGAGACTATAAAATCCCAGTTATGTTTAAGCAACTCTGTTGTCTGTCCAATGTTATCAAAAGGGAGAATGCTTCCACAGAAATAAAGGGTCACTGTAACACTTAGTGGGATTTCCCAAGCTTCTGCAAATCCAGGACATAAAATTTGTTAGCTAAGCGCTCCTGTTCTCTTGAAGATTTACAGTGGTTTATTTTCAGTGTCAGTAACAGCATCATCATTACTGGGAGATCCAACTGTACAGAATGTTACGTTAATAAATCATCCACCCTGAAAATCAATACTCCAATGAATTGAATTACATGAAACTGTTTCTGTTGTACAGTTTCACCCACAAAGTCGAAATCTCTGGTGTCCAAGTTCATAAGATTTCCATCATCTAGTTAGGCCAGAGCCATCAGACACAGCTCCCCAGACTCAATGTCAGACAAACCTTGTCAGCTGGTGGATTTTTTTTAATGTCAACACATCAATGTGTCTGTGGTATTATATTATGGTATTCGCTTCCTCTGAAGTGACATGAACTGCTACATTATTTTGTAACCTGAAAAGATACCAAAGGTTAGGCCTGACTTGCCTTTGTCTCCTTGTAGTTTCCTTCTCTCCCCCCCTTTAAATCTACTCTTGCACAAAAAACTAATAGCTCTAATTGTTTTCCAAAGTTTGCTTATTGGTCAAGTACATAGCACAATAAAATTTGTATACCTGTAAAATCATGTGCCAGGACATCTATATTGTCATGTTTGAATTGTTGGTAGAATATTTTTGTGTTCACTACTTTCACCTGTTTATTTCTGTTGTCTGGAAGTCAGATGGAACTGTTGGTACTTCCTTTTCAAGATGGTGTTACTACTACTAGTGATATAAAAAAAATCTATTCTGGTAGAGAATTTTAGACTGTGCTTAGATAAACCTTCTGTCACAAATGTCAATGAAGATAGAAAGTGAGTTATTTATTAAATGAAACCTAATGGTGGCTAGTCCATGTCTAGCACTAAGGCTGAATGCAAATAAACCACCTACGCAAGAATGAAAGCAGGTTACTTCCCTAACATGATACTGGTGTTTTCTTTCCTGCTTTCCGTCGTTAGGGAAAGTGATCTAAACCTTATGGGATATTTGTAAATGTTACTCAAAAAGTTCCTAGAACAGTAGTAACTGAAAGCTCTTACTGTTGTAAAACAGATCCAGTGATTTTATTAATTTCTTATTGTGGATGTACTGTAAATCTTCATTTTGTTTTGGCATCAGGGCAGTGATGCCATGATTTTAGTGATCATCATTGTTTTACCTTGTGAAGAAAATCCAGGCAACATTTCTTTCTGTAAACTCTATGTCTTTCTCCTTTCCCATCTCTGAATCATAGAATCATAGAATGGTTTGGGTTGGAAAGGACCTTAAAGGTCACAAAGTTCCAACCCCCCTGCCATGGGCAGGGACACCCTCCACTAGACCAGGTTGTTCAAAGCCTTATCCAGCCTGGCCTTGAACACCTCCAGGGATGGGGCATCCACAACCTCCCTGGACAACCTGTTCCAGTGTCTCACCACCCTCACAGTGAAAAATTTCTTCCTAATGTCTACTCTAAATTTACCTTCTTTTAGCTTATACCCATTACCCCTTGTCCTCTCACTACACTCCCTGGTAAAGAGTGCCTCCCCATCTCTCCTGTAGGCCCCCTTCAGGTACTGGAAGGCTGTTATTAAGTCTCCTCGGAGCCTTCTCTTCTGCAGGATGAACAACCCCAACTCTTTCAGCCTGTCCTCATAGGGGAGGTGCTCTAGCCCTCTGATTAATTTTGTGGCTCTCCTCTGGACTCTCTCCAACAGGTCCATGTCTTTTTTATGTTGGGGGCCCCACAGCTGAACACAGTACTCCAGGTGGGGTCTCACGAGAGCAGAGTAGAGGGGGAGAATCACCTCCTTTGACCTGCTGCTAATGCTTCTCTTGATGCAGCCCAGGACACGATTGGCTTTCTGGGCTGCAAATGCACACTGCCGGCTCATGTTCAGCTTCTCAACCACCAATACCCCCAAGTCCTTCTCCTCAGAGCTGCTCTCTATCCATTCTCTGCCCAACATGTATTTGTGCTTGGGATTGCCTCGACCCACGTGCAGGACCTTGCACTTGGCCGTGTTAAATTTCATGAGGTTTGCAGTGGCCCACCTCTCCAGCCTGTCAAGGTCCCTCTGGATGGCATCCCTTCCCTCCAGCGTGTCCACCACACCACACAGCTTGGTGTCATCGGCAAACTTGCTGAGGGTGCACTCCATCCCACTGTCCATGTCTCCAACAAAGATGTTAAAAAACACTGGTCCCAGTACCGACCCCTGTGGAACCCCACTTGTCACTGGTCTCCACTTGGACATTGAGCCATTAACCACAACACTTTGAGTGCGGCTGTTTAGCCAATTCCTTATCCAGCGGGTAGTCCTCCTGTCAAATCCATGTCCCTGCAACTTAGAGACAAGGATGTCATGTGGGACTGTGTCAAAGGCTTTGCACAAGTCCAGGTAGATGATGTCTGTTGCCCTTCCTCTATCCACCAGCACTGTGGCCCTGTTGTAGAAGGCCACCGAATTTTTCAGGCACGATTTTTCCTTGGTAAAGCCGTGTTGTTTGTCATGAATCACCTGGTTGTTTTCCATGTGCCTTAGCATAGATTCTAGGAAGATTTGCTCCATGATCTTGCCAGGCACAGAGGTGAGACTGACCGGCCTGTAGTTTCCCAGGTCTTCTTTCTTTCCTTTTTTTAAAATGGGGGTTATGTTTCCCCTTTTCCAGTTTGCAGGAACTTCACCAGAGTGCCACAACTGCTTGAATATGATGGATAGTGGTTTGGCAACTTCATCTGCCAGTTCCTTCAGGACCTATGGATGCGTCTCATCAGGTCCCATGGACTTGTGCACCTTCAGGTTCTTTAGATGGTCTAAAACCTGATCTTCTCCTACAGCTGGCAGTTCTTCCTTCTCCCAGTCACTGCCTTTGCCTTCTGCAACTTGGACAGTGTGGCTCGAGCTCTTGCCAGTGAAGACTGAGGTAAAGAACTCATTAAGTACCTCAGCCTTCTCTACATCCTGGGTAACCAGATCTCCTGCTTTCTTCCGGAGGGGCCCACATTTTCCCTAGTTCTCCTCTATTTTAATCTATTATTATTTTCAACAAGAGTATTAATCCAACCCTGAAGCCATAGGCAGAAAACCTATATTTTTTTGTTCTCATGGGATCAGTTTTCCAGCTTCAGTTTTAATTTGACAGGAAATAACAATAAGTTTTGTAAGCAGTTTGCACTAATTCAGCTGTAATCAAAAATGCTGATTTTTAGCTGACTTTGATGTCTGCATGCTTGCTTGTGATCTCCTCTGTCTCTATGCCCAGAAGTCCTAGCAATGTTCAAGTAGCTTAAAGGAGGATAAATTTGTCAGCTAATGATGATTGCTTTATTTGAGTATCTTTTGCTTCCTTGTACTAAGCTATCCTTAAAGCATGAACTCTTGAAAACTCTGGCATTATGAGTGATCTTATTGCCACTGGGGACAGGCAGGAGAAATTCCTTACTTTCTGTGCTGTGATGGTGTTAACAATCACACATGGCATTTTGGGTTTTTCTCCTCTTCTGTGTGTTTTGCTTCACGAGTTCTGTGTGTCAGACTAACTGCAATAGCTTCAAATTTTAAGTTCATATCCATTTTCCTAATTGTGGTGACATTTTGAATTGAATTGCATCCTTTCACATTACAGTCATTATCCTGGTTATAGTGAGAAGAGTGAGTAAACTCTTCCTGTCTTGCAGATAGGTATTCAGAAGCACACAAACTCATGTGGAAATGAGAGTCAGATAGACTGTATCACAGACTATATCTCTGTTCACCAGGTCAGGGACACCTAGAGCATCTGCAAACTCCATAGGGACAGGTGCACCCATTCTTCACCACCTGATCCCATCTCCAGTGCCAAGTCTTCCCCTTCTGGTGTAGTAGAGTCTTCTTCCATCCATCATACTGCTTGTTCCTACTTGCCTTTTTGCCTTCTGGCTGTGTTGTGATGGAAAGGACCGCCTTAGGGCCATCTGAACTTTAAAGAGATATCACGAGGTGTTGGAGCCTTGCAGATTTATACAGTTGTTGCTGGGCATCACAAGTCTGAACTTGATAGTTTGCCTCAGGGCTGTGTGGGTTTAAGGGCTCTGAAGGATTTTAGGATATGAAAATGTTTTTGATAACTGGGTAACTCACCTTGAGATCTTAAAAAAAAATATTAAAAATCTTCATGTTGACCCACTACAATAGATTAAGACAAAATCAGATATTTATCCCCAAATTTTTATTCAAAATATAAATCACTCTGCACCACATTTCCTAGCAAGATGTAGATTTATTCCATATAAACCACAGGGAAGAGGCAGAAATATGGTTGAGAGGATGAAACTAGGTGTATCTGTAATGGGCCAGCACTGATCTATATTCAAAATTATTTTTGGTAAAAAATCCTGAGACCCCTACACCTTAAAAAATTATACAACAGAGAATTCTGTATTTGTTTTTTAACTAGTGTCTGAAGTGCATGTTTTGGCTCTGATATTCCTCAGGATGGCAACTGGTTACAGCTACTGTTCAGTAACCAGTGAGAAGAAAACATTTAATTATCCTTGATGTTAACTAAATTTATAGGCGAGTTCAACCCAAACTATGGAGATGGAGAACATCAATTGGTCATGTGTCTGAGGACTGAAATACTCTTGCAAATCAACATTCAATAGACGTGTTATGTTAGAGTAAGGCAGTGGCTCAATGTGACCTGCTGTGGCCACTGAATCACAGTAGCACATCTCTGTGTCACAGCTTCTTGAATTTCTTGATCTGTGCTCATAGTACTGAAATTTTCTTATGAGGAAAGATTTGATTTAGAGAGTCATCATTCCAAAATGCCGTAAAGTTCAAGGCATGAAGGAACAGAGGTAATTTAGATGTTATTAGTTACACATTATTTAGATGGAGGCTATCTTGTGCTCATTACAAATTGAACAAAGTAATCCTGGCACTTTCTTCTAGGTGTATTGGGCAAGGGAACTGAATAAAATCAAAGAAAATCAACTATTAGTGATTAATTACAGGAACTGGGTTAAGACTGCATTGACGAGCATGGTGTCCGGAAATTCAGTCAAGGCAGTGAGCTTTGTCACCCTGTACAAATAAACGCAGAAACTAAGTTTCAGTTTTCAATAATAACACTTTCATAGTTTCCAAGGTAAAAGAGATCCTGTCTCGCAGCCATACAAGAAAAATTTTGGTGATATGGGTTTTTAATATCAACCTGAGATTTTATTTGTTACCTCAGAAATTCCATAGAACAAATAACAAATCAAACAGTACACAAAACGATGTAAAAAACTACCGTCATAAACCGAAAAACCCACACACATACTCTTACTCAAATAAACACTTCTTTGTGCTCTTTTTCACACACCAGAAAGGAAACCTTCTAGTCAATTATGATCAAAGGGATCTCAGATCCTCTTTAGCTCTCTCCAACAAGGAGCTGATTTCATTTACCTGCACATCTTTCAGTGTATCCTGTAGCAACAAAATAATGACAAAGCTACACTTGAGGGACTGTATCACACATAGCCTTCATTTCCTATTTATTGACCAGTTACTATTAATGTATAAGCATGCTTTCTTGTTGTCCCAAGGTACATTGGTTTCTGTAAGAGCCTCTGATGAGGGACTTTGTCAAAAAGCTTGATGAAATCCACATATGCTTTTATCTATTATGTTTGGATTTCAATGTTTTATATAAAGGAAGCAGTTGCAATACAAAAATTTCTGTAATTCCATATATGTATTTAAAATTCAAGTTTTCTTTGTGGGGAGAGAAGCAGGGATGAAAGCAGGAGGAAGGGTAATCTGAAAGGTGTTTGACAAAGGGGGTGCACTACAACTCCTTTATCTTTCGAAATTTTAGAAGTACATGTTAAAGATGTGTTTCCTTGTAGGAGACTGGGAGTTAATTGCTCTCTGAAAAAGTGCTGCCAGAGGGTGTCTGCTTTCAACTGGTAGTTCTGAAGATTGCAAACTCTCAAAGCAAAGAAATCATGAATATTCAAATATTTCTGATGTCACATCAGATAAATGGTGTAGGATATTATGGTAAAATTAGCACTTATACCACTCTGTTCCTCAATCTGCTAATGAAACCTGTAGGTAAGCACAGACTTCTGGGAAAGGAAAAAGCCATCTTGTACTGCCAGTGAAGCTCTGATAGGAGAAGGATATAAATCTTTGTGAATGAAGGAACCAGCATTTTCTGCTTCTGTTCCTCAGTTTTAGAGGCATTCCTTTTTGGGGACTTTGATCTCATCTCCTCTGGCTTCCCTCAGGCAGCCAAAGTGGCAAGAAGATAAAAAACCTAAAAGCCTTCCTTCCTCTAGCACCAAACTCTATTCCATCAGCATGGCCCTGCTTCTACAGTGACTGTCATCACTAGGATACTGCTGCCTGGTGGTGAAAGGGTTTGTGAAAGCATTATCAAAAATTTACCCTACATCTTTCTGGTGATGTTACTGTTTAAGATTTTATGTGTAAAAAAAAAAGTCTTCCTAAACTCCAAGGCAATTTCAGGGATAGATTCCTAAAGACAAACCCAAATTATAATCTTGCAAATGGAGAAGTACAGCAAATTAAATTTGAAAGTAAATTCTTAATATGCATTGATTTCCCTCACAAGGCAATTCCTTTCATGGCATCTTTTAAGCATCTGAAATAGCTTCTCTTGTTAAGAATTTGTGAATTCTTTCTATTAACCAGGATTAAAGCAGGGCACTTGTCTTAAGAGTTTCTCTGCACTTTCACAAACTAGTTTTGGAAAGTTGTGTCTCTGAGTAGCTGAAGTAACTGTTGTTTGCTTGTTTTTCTTCTACTGCCCACTTTCCTAATTTTTCTCCCTTTCTTTGACAAGGACTCACATCTGTTATTCTGCTTCTTTCCACATTTTAATTATGGTTTCCTACAGCACGGCCTGTAGTAGTCATGATCCCCAGTAAGTGTTAAAAAGGATGCAGATGTTAAAAGGTTCAGTTGCACTTTCTTTTTTCCTTATGCTATACTTTTAATTTCAGAAATTAGCAGCAGCGCCTACTGGAAACATGTACTCTTTTCCCTATCTCATAGAAAATGGATATGGCATAGCATATTTCTGCTTCTCTCTTAAAGGAGTGTTTTAAACTGGAATCTTGAGATGGCAAGAGAAAGGAAAATAGACACAAGTTGGGAATGGAAGTGGTTTGGAAAGTCCAGAAGAAAGAAGTAGAGGGCTGCCCTTTTGCCATTACAGTGGCAAATTTCAGAAGAGGACAAAGGCACGTTCAATAAAGTAGATGTATCTAGATTCCAAGCTACAAATGAGCACAGATACGGCAGATCCAGAATTTTTTGTCTTGAGGGACTCCTTGAGTAACATTGCCAAATGCTGTATTTTGGATGTGGATCAGGACTTGTTACCCAGGGCTTTTCTGCCAAGAGATGGTTTTTGGAACTATCTGGAAAACAGGTATCTCTGGGTCCCTGGAAAAGTACCACTCCCACCACTCCCCAGTTCTTTTCTCTTAGTGTGATGCACATCCAAATCAGGATGAAACAGTAAAGTTTGGTTTTTTTAAAAATTTGTCTGGAGACTCAAAAGAGCCCCGGATACTGCAGCTGCTCAGTGAAATTATTGTGCTTGTCAAAATCATTGCTTCTAGCAACTGTGAATCTGAGGCTGTCAGCTGCAATAAGCAAATGCAGAGTTTTGTATCAGCAGGGTTAGATGCAAGGGTACGTCTAGTCTTGAGTCAAGGTCTTGGCAGTTCTCAGAATTTGGTGCTCTGCAGCAAATCCTGAAAGGAATCCCTCCTGCCATTGATTTGAATTAAACTTTTCAGACTCGGTGATCTACCATTTTTTTGTCAGATCTCTGTTTTTCCAGGGATTTGCAGACGACCCTAGCAAATACATTACCATCAATATTGTGAAATAGTTATAATGTTTTTTCTGATACGTTTGTGATATCTATTCTCTTAAATACAAAGATAAGTAAGGCGGAATGTCTCACAAACCATTTCAATTATTTTTCTACAGCTATTGTCATTTTTTTTTACAGATTCCTTCCACTTTTCAGAATGACTAACTTTACCTCCCTTTATGTTTGAAAGTTATGTTCAGGAAAGTTACAAAAGTTGTGTTCAGAGAACTTCCTTTCATGAAACTTGATTGAAGCTGCAAAGAAAGTACAGATTTTTATCTTCAGTTCACAAAAGATACACTCAAGAAAGCAAGAGGTTGTAGGTGGTTTGTAAGTCAGTACTGTACAAGCTGTCCTTCTACGTGGAAAACTGTGGAAGCGTATCTTAAAATAGTAATCCCCTTCATTGCTTCATCCCCTCTCATTGGAAAAATGTGTCACTTTTGGGGTCTTTCCCTTCTGAGGAAGATAAAGGCAATTGGGTTTGAGGCCTTACACAAGTTATCTCAAACTTTTTTACTAACCTAAGCAGGTTTTACTATGCCTCAGCCTTTCCACTACCAAGACCGTATGCAACATCCATCACAATGTGCCTGTTTCTCTCTCTCCAGGTACGCTGTTGAGGACCATTCTCTCCGTGTTGTCAAATGTATTGATTCATATTAGTACGAAAAAAAAACATATAAACATCATATCAATATGAAAAAAAAAACCCAAACAAACAATAAAATTGTAGGTTGAGGATAAATGATAGCTTATTCTAGGGCTTTCTGAAAGTCCACAAAGAATTCTTGGCTTTTTCAAATAGTATTTAATCTGATTACAAGGCAAATGTGATACCACCAGCAGTATGGCAGTATTTAGAATACAGCATTCCTCTTTGGCAAGCAGAGAGAATCACACAAAATTTTCTTCAGTACTAATGTATAATAGGCTTGAACTAGTAAGCATATGTTATGGAAGCATGCTCAGACAATTCCTTTTTATAACTCTTGTAGTTGGTAGACAAGTTAATTTATGAGCTTTGCTGTACAGGCCTCAGCTCTTCAAAGGGTAATATTTTTACAGTGACATTTATTCACAAAGCTGTATTTTGTAGACCCAACAGTTATGACTAATTCGGAAAACTTTTCTCTGCACTTTAAATGCATGAGTGCACCCATTATCAGCACTTGTCAAACTCTTGGGTTTACTTATCAAGTAATGAAGTCTCAGGAGTAAATGTATCAGCCAACTATCTTTATTAGAAAATCAGGCTGATGACAGTGAGCAGGAGAAAAAAGTATTGGTACAGTGATCTTCAGGGAAATGGTAGCTTACTTGACACTGCAGGGACCACAAAAGCTCTTTCTCCTTTTTGGTTCTGTGTATGGCTAAATACAGCCTCAGTCCTTACATTTCCTGGGTGACAAGACTAGGAACATTCTTTTGCACGCTGATTCTGAGTGGAGGAGGTTTTAGACACCTCTTTGCTTTCTTCTATGTTTCCACACTGCCACAGGAAATGCGAGAAATGTAATACATATATGCACATGTCCTACTCACGCTGCGAAGCAAAAGTTTACTGTGACTTGTCAGGACCGTCTTCATGAAAGAAGACAATCAAATTTCCCGCCCTTCATCAAATCTACTTCTCCCCATTTCTGATGTCCAGAGTATCTATGGGAGGTTCTCATAGTTTCATGGCCTCTATAAACCATTTTTAATTACTTGTGCATATGCAGAAGCAGCAATTTAGGTCTTGGGGAACCTAATCTGCTGCACCGGGTTTATTTACTTCTTTGCAATATCAATTTTTTTAATTTATAGATGTGTAAACTCTGAATCAAATTATTTTTCTGTAGGAAAGATGATCTTGCAAATAGGAAGAAATTTAGTTAGCTATGGTAATATTCTATGATAATTTTAAAAATAATGCGTTTGGGTCTTGATTACAGTTTATGTGTGTGTTAATTTATAATAGTTCAAAGACTTTACTCTCTTCAACTGCTAGCAGCTCCCTTTTAACTTTTTGATGGCAAAGATCCGCATACAAGATACAAAATATACAAGTCAGGCCTATTAGGTCTCATAAAAGTGCTAAGAGAGCCGCAAGTATACACATAGCTAATGCAAGTCTGTTTTAATAAAGCTTTAATTATGATTAATTATTTATTCATTAAATTGTTTATTTTCATATTTCATCAAAAGTCTCAGGTGTCCCTGCCTTGAAGCTATAGTTCTTTCAGCTGATGACAAAACTTGTCAGTGTAGTGCTGCAGTTTATGATTACATTTAAGCCAAAGTTGGTGAGATGACATTTTAGCTGTAGGAGGAGGTCTTTGAAATTTCACAGCATCCAAATTTGTGAATTTTCAAGGTTCCCTGACACCATAACTGTAAAGCCAGTATTTTATTAAGGAGCAAGAACTGAAGTGTGAAGATAGCACTTCAGTTGGCTTGATCACATCATATTTAATTTTGAAATATTCATAAAAAATAATGTCTCTCAGAGATGTCTTCTTCTCAACCACAGAAGAATCTTCCTATTGAAGGAGCTGGCAATCTTTTAAGAACGTTTTTCCTAAATGTGAGCAGAGCAACTTCATCCTCAAAGTCCTCTGGAGTAATAGTAACAAGTTATGATGTGCCTCAAGATTGCATAATCAAATATGCCTTGTTCTAAGACACTGAAAATCACAAGATGTTGTGATTTAAGCCTCATAAACTATGCACTGAACACTTGTCTGCAACCTATAAATAGTGAGTGGGTTTTACATTATTCACCAAATCAAGCTCTGTTCTTTCAGTTGAGCCTTCTTTTATCGTTTCCTGCATTGCTTTCTCTTAAAGTACAACATGCAGAAGGTGATGGAGCGGTACCACAGTAGATTACTCTGCTTTTCTGTGCAGTCAGTACCTAACCCAGTATATTTTTGTAATATCATTAACCCCCATGTTTTCAGAATTTAATAGCGTGTAACGCTTTTACCTCTTAATGGTTAGCGTGCAATCTCCAGGCTACCTTCTTTTTATGCAGGTTACTAAAAAAGACAGAGAGAGTAATATTTTGGAAACTGAGCTTTATTCAAAAAGCTGACAACCTGAGTTTTCCTCCATTGTTCCCTATATTTATTCTCTGCCATGTCATGTTTGTACAAACCAGAAGTGCCACAAAATCTTATACTGTATAAAATAATAATAATACACTTTAGATTATAATCAGCAATTGAAATCCCTGAAAAGACTTAAGATTTGTGGAGGTTTCAAAAATTATTTAAAGAAAACTCTGGCAATCAGATCTACTTGTGCTATTGATTAATTAGTAAACGAGCCTTTTCATTAACATAGTGAGTTAATTCCCAGGCTAGCATAAAACTGGGAGATCTTCACACAGTCTATAAAATAGCACCTGTCTCTTGCAGACACCCAGTAGGTCCATGTTAAAACTCTTCATTTGTTCTCTGCTGGTCCTTCTTATATATTTAATATTTCTTCTGCTTTACTACCATAGCTACCATATACTTCTATTTCCTGTGGGCATTTCCTTCTTCTGAAAGAGGCCCAGGAGCGACTGTTTTCATTATATTAGGTAGACAGATTTTTAAGACATAGAGATTGGTGACAGTGAGATTCTGTCCATATACGTGTGACATCTGCTCTGACCTACAGTGCTGTTGCAGGGACAATTCTGAGTCCCCGGTAACCTGGTCCATCAATTTTTTCTGTGTCCTTCCTTACCAAGATTTGTTTGCAGGCATTCTCCTCATGTCTATTACATGATAGACAGATGGATGTTTACGGAAGGTTTCAGCACTGCTTCTACTACCTTAAGTTTTATGAATGTCTGCAGATTTTTAATTGCTTGACAAGCAGGATGTTGTAAACAACCCATATTTTATGCATATACGAAATTTAATCATGAGTTTTATGGTGCTATTGATTGAAGGCCTTAAAAAGTTCAGCAGGGAAGGTTAGAAGAGTTGAGACCTGGCAAGATTGGATGGCTTCTTCATGATGCTTGGTACCTTTGCAGTATGCTTTATGTCTCAAAAATTATTTCCAAAGATAAATCAAGTCTGTAGCTGCTCCTCAGCAACCCCTAAGTTGCTGGTGAGCATTATCAGCAGCTTCAGCTTTCAAAGATGGGCCTCCTAAGAGGGGTATCAAACAGCACAAGTTTTCAGGCCCCTTTGCCACATTTTATCATATGATTGTTGTTCTCTTCAGCTTTTTTAGAAGGCTGCGCAGCTACCAAATTTTGGCTGACTGCTATAGACATAACCTGTCTAAGGGAAGTCCAGAAGACCTCCAAAGCCTTTGTCCGTACCCTAGAGGATGGTAAAGACTCAATCCCAAAAAGCACTAAGCATATTGAAATTCCACAAAGAGCCAGACTCATGTTAACTTTTGCAGTGATGTGCACTGTTTTTAAATCACAGCATGGAAGTTCATTTATTTTTATAGATAATTCACAAGATCTGTATCTGAAAATGTAATCATCGAGGGTGGTCATATAAACAATTTTATGGCTGCTTAGAATGAGAGCTGTTTGGAAATACTTGAAAATTCTTTTTTTTTTTTAAAGAAAGGCAAAAAAATTAAAAACTACTTCTACATTAGGATCAATTTTGGCAAGTGTAGATGGAGAAGGGAGTAAATAGGGTATTTTCATCTGCTGTTGAGCAAAAGACGTGGACAGATCCCTGCTCCCTCTTTCTTTCTCCCATGTCTTTTCAATTTTCAAAGACAGGTGTATTTGTTCTTGCTGAAAACTGAGAACCAAGTCCATCTAAAGTCCACTAGGATCCCTGTCTTAAATTCACAAGCAGGCTTTCTGAGGCTGTCTCACCAGGTACATCAAAACACAAAAAGCATGATGGAATTAGTTTGCAAACCTCTCTGTCCTTTCTGATGTTTATAGAGGGAGAAGGGCTGTTTGGGGAGGGATGGAGAGGTGGTTTGTTTTTTTTTTCTGTTTTGTTTTCTTTTATTTTTATTTTTTTTAAAACAGTCCTATGTTTGAACAATTTAATTTTGAATACAGATTGTTTCCTGAGGTCAGTCTATTTTTTAAGCTCTAGTGAGAGGGCCTACAGGCATTGTGGTTATGCACTTCTCATTTAAATAAAGAGTGTATCCTACTGTTCAAGTGACTCTTCACATGTATTAATGTATTTCAATACAGAGGGAAGTAATGCTGAATTCACTCACCTCAGGGTAACTAAGGAGATGTATTTAGAATGGCGGAGTGGGTACAAGTAACACAGCAGTTGGATGTTAACATCACATTCTCTTCTCAGATGAAGTATAACAAAGCTAACATTTTTTTCCTGAGTTACTTTCCTATACTTCTTCAACATGTAAGCCCAACAATCATTCTTTTTCAGAGATTCTGGTTTTGCAGTGCAGACCCCTTTTAGAATGCTTTTGCTGGGTAAAAAAAAATAAAAATGCTTCAAGCTGGCCGATGAGTATAATTGCCTCCTCTAAAAACACCTTTATTTTATGGCAAAGTTTATTGTTTTGTCAGAGAACTTCAGTAATTTTAAAGGGATCTGTGCTGAACTGCAGGTTTTTTTTTTTCTTTTTGTTGGACAGTGTTTAGAAGTATTGCCTTTGCAAAGTAAGTTTAGTTACTATTAAGTTTCTTTTTTATTTTTTTTCCATTCAGTACAATTGAAAACAGATAGGAGTACAATGTACCTTCAAGATTAGATGAACAAAATCCATGTTCACTATTCCACTGAAAAACAGTGTATATAGCTGAACACCTATTTGGCAACTTTGGGATGTAAATGGTAGAAGATTAAAAACATTGGGACTTAGTGACCTTTTCATTCCATTAAGAGCTAACGTGTATAATTATAAAAGCAAATGTGCAGAAGGCAATCATGTAAATACCAATAAAGGTTTCTTAGTAGCAAAGCTGATTTCATGTAAATAACTCATCTTAATCTGTTTTAATTAAAAAAGTCTAATTACAGAGAGCAGCTTATGTTGATCAGAATGTTCAGATTAATGCTGGTATATGTCACCCAGAAATAAATAAATAAGAGGGGAAAAAAACTATATAAAGAAATCCAAAAATAGTGTCAGATAACAAGAGCTGATTTAAAATACTGGCACTGAATATGTGTTGCTGGATTCATCCACCACAGTTAGAAAGTAAAGGACAGCTGAAAATACTTCCAAATTAAAAAAAAAAAAAAATCCAAAACAGGAAAAAAGGGAAAAATGAACATATGGCAGTGTATAAGAAACTCTGAATGCAGGAATGTGTGACTGATTGCAACCAGATCACATCATGCATGCCTTGTCCTTTTGTCTGGGAAAGTTCCCACCAGGGACGGCAAGTAGCAAGGCCCTACTTTCTTTCCCTTCCCTCCTTGCCGCCCAGAAAGTATCCTTCATGTACTCACATACCCCTTGCTATTGAGGACATTAAGCGAAGGTTTAGTCTGGGTAACACAGATTTTCAGATATTTAAAAGAAATAATAGTGAACTGGTAGTAAATGGTGATTTTATGATTATCTAGAAAATAATGGAAAAACTGCAGTTTCCCATTATGCAAACATAAGAAAAAAATGTTTAAAAACAGAATTTCAAAGCAGAATGGACTAAATACTAATTAAGCAAATTTTCCCTTTTCCACTCTTTTAGTAATAATTCCAATATTTGAAAAATACTTGGAAAATCAAGGATTAGCAGAACCATCATCAGTAAAGGAAAAACAACACATAACTAATAGCTCAAGGCAGGTTTTTTTTTTTTTCCCACAAGGTGGATTAAAGTCCACTTAAGATAAGAATTGGCTTTTAATTTTAAATGGCATATTTTTTTCCTGCTGTCCTTTGAAGATAAGATTTATGTGATCATATTGTCTGTTCATCTCTTGCTCCAACTTTTGACCTTTCAAGCAATTTTAAGCTAAATTTGACAAAGGATTAGAGATCTCAAAGCCTTTATCATGTTCTTAAAAAATATTATCAAATAATGAAGGCAAGGAAGAAGGGAAAAGATGCTGGTGATTTGTGAATTTGATGCAATTATGAAACATAAGAGATGTTCTCATGTGACTATTACACTTTTTTTTTTTTACTATGCATACTGTAAAGGGAAGGTGAAAGTAGAACAATCTATTCCAAAAAAAGCCCCTAAAGCATGTATATTTATAGTTTATCACAAATTTTTTAAGAAGGTCCATATGTTTTTCATGCAGCAATTGTTGATATTAGGTCATTTCTGCGAAAATTGTGGAACAACTTAAACAGATCTTAGAAGTTGAAATCTTTTCAATCCACCTCTAACATGTTCAGAGGTGAAAGGTTATAGAAGCTTCATGTTCAAATTCCTCCTTTATTTTTGTTCAAACCAGGCATTTCCCCACCATATGTTGAGTTCCCTAGTATTCTAGGCTATCTCATTAGCACTAATGAGCATTTAATTGTTCACTGGGGGTAGAATAGTTTGACTGGTACAATACTGTACAATACAAACTGTCTCTGTAGCTCTGTGGGTGCAGCATTATAGGGAAGATGTAGATGAATCAGTCTGAAATTGCTGACAGAATACAAGCAAAGAAATCTGGATTTTATTCTAATGTGAAAAAGGGGAAGTTTAGCATTTCATAAGAGAAGGAAAAAATTTCCTAGACCCCTGATGATTCAAAATTCAGCTGCACCTCAAGAGCTACCATTTTTACCAAACTTCAAAAAAGCAACAGTTGTTCATTTGCGCTCAGAGTTGTCATGTGTATATGTGCATCACTCAGCTGCTAACAGGAGAAAAAAGGAGGGCAACCTAGTGAGCAGAACTGAAGGAGCTGTTGTAAGCTGGTTTAGGAGGAAAGAACAAGAACTAAACTGACTAAGACACTACAAAAGGTGTAAGGAACAGCCTAGTCTAGCCTTCCCAGGGGCGTAAGTTCTAACAGGGGAGCTCCTTGGCATGTCACAGATACAGTAACAACTGAGGGAAATGGGCAAAATTTCACATATCAGCAAAACCTTCTTGGTGGTAAGATGTCCCTCTGTGTACTAGGTTTACACGGCAAGCTTTTTGGTAACAGGGGAAGGGTGGAGCTGCAGTGGTGGCTTTTATGAGAAGCTGCTAGAAGCTTCCCCCATGTCTGATAGAGCCAATGCCAGCTGGCTCCAAGAGGCACCTGCCGCTGGCCAAGGCTGAGCCCGTCAGCGATGGTGGTAGTGCCTCTGTGATAACACATTTAAGAAAGCAAAAATTTGCTGTGCAACAGCAACTGAAGAGAGGAGTGAGAATACGTGAGAGAAACAGCCCTGTAGACACCAAAGTCAGTGCAGAACAAGGGGGAGGAGGTGCTCCAGGCACTGGAGCAGAGATTCCTCTGCAGCCTGTGGTGAAGACCATGGAGAGGCATGTTGTTGCTTTGCAGCCCATGAGCAGAACTACACCTGCAGCCTATGGAGGACTCCACACGAATGGGTGGATGCCTGAAGGAGTCTATAACCCTGTGGGAAGCCCATACTGGAACAGGCTCCTGGCAGGACCTGTGAACTTGTTCTGAGAGGAGCCCACACCAGAGCAGGTTTGCTGTGAGGACTTGTAACCTGTGGGGAACGAATACACACTGAAGCAGCCTGAGCCTGAAGAACTGCACCGGTGGAAGGGAGCCCACTCTGGAGCAGGGGAAGAGTGTGAGGAGAACTCCCCCTGAGGAGAAAGGAGCGGCAGAGACAAAGTTTAATAAACTGACCACAACCCCCATTTCCTGCCCACTGCACTGCCTGGCAGGAGGAGAGAGAGAAATCAGGAGTGAAGTTGAGCCCAAGAAAAAGGGAGGGGTGGGGGGAAGGTGTTTTAAGACTTGGTTTTATTTCTCATTATCCTACTCTGATTTAATTGGTAATAAATTAAATTAATTTCCCCAAGTCAAGTCTGTTTTGCCCGTGACAGTAATGTGTGAGTGATGTCCCTGTCCTTATCTCGACCCGTGAGCCTTTTGTTATATTTTCTGTCCCCTGTCCAGCTGAAGAGGGCGAGTAATAGAGCAGCCTGGTGGTTACCTGGCATCCACCACACTCTAGAAGGCCATAACTGAAGCTGTGTTGTTCTAATTATTATAAGCTATACTGGAAAATAAAAGAAGAAAGGTTTCACTCAAGGCCACTCCTCCAGTGACAGACGACAAAACAGGTTACTGTTTTATATCTTTTCCCCAGATACTATTATCTTCAACCATACATCATCCTGCTATTTCTTGACAAAAACCCAATTGATTTAAACATGATTTGGGAGGCAGAAAAATGTTCAGCAGAGTTATTGCTCTGGTAGAATCATAGACTGTGCTCAGGAGCTGTGGGAAAGCATATGACTTCTTAAACGTATTACAGATTTACTCTCTTACCAGTGGCAAGAAGCTGTGCCTCCTGATTTTGGACACTATCTTCCCTTAAAGATGTTGCCTCTTTTTTCCTACCCGAATAGGTTCTGGTGCAGTGAGATTTGTACATGTAGTCAAGTTCATGTGTACCCACAATACGCTTGCATGCCTCCATCCAGTTGAAGAAAAGGGGAAGCTTTCTTGTAGTACCTGTGAATCTGAGAGCCAGTTCAGTGGGAGAGATTGAGTAACACTCCACTGTGTAGTATGATCAATTGGTTTTCTTTTTGAAAATTAAGACATACAAAAACACAGCGGTGTAGTTCTTCTATGCTTCATAGTTGGGCTTTACTTTTAGCAGAATCCTATTTACAGCAAGCAATGGATTGAAAAGAGTATCTAGCTGAGATCAGCACCCTTCAGTGCTTACTAGCAGACTGGCCTCCTGGCTGATGGATAGAGTACCAGTTTTCCTTAAAGGCTCAATAAGGAGGACTGAAATTTATGTCTTCACCCCTGTGGTACCTGCTGGTATGTTCTACTGAAAAAATAAAATACGGCCTCCAATTCTAGAGAGCATCCAAAGAATATACAACTGCCCTAGGCTTTAGTAGCAGCATTTTACTTATGCAGATACAAAGCACACTCGTGTTTTTAAAGGTATCATGTGGAAGAGTAAACACAAATATCTGGGAAATATTTGGAGTTTGCTGAGGAGTTAGACTTAAAAGAGCTGGGAGCAACGCTAACCTAAAATTCTGGACTTAAAAGGCTTTCACTTTTGGGGAGAAGTATTGCTCAAGAAGGGAAAGGACACTAGGATAATGTTTTATCTTGCTGGCAGAGTTTTCACGTCAACCTTGCCCTGAATTCTTTTCAAGAAATGTTTTGTCCTTCTAAAAGTCTTGAGTTAGCAAGTCAGTGTGCTGTAAGCAGAAATGTATTGTGGGTCTCAGAGAAACGAGTCTTACGACTACGAGTATCAGCTCTTACTTAAAATAGCATCATTGTCATTCCCTAGGAGGGGAAAAATAACAGTTGACTCTCAAGAAAAAAAAGCCATCAGAATGTTCTGCAAATATAGATGAGAAATGTCCAATATAATAACCATAAACATCCTGTAGAAATATAAGGTTGCAATACTAGCAGAATAGTGTAAATGCTAAAACCCTAGTACAGATGAAAAAAATCAATCTTAGTTTTTCCCCGTGAGTATATTGCTACACCGAGTGTTGTCTCTAGGTAACTGTCACCTTTCAGAGCTAGTGTATGGGGGGGAAAGCAGATGAGGCACATGCTTTGCCAGTAAGCAGCACATTATAGGCATTTAAAAATACTAAAGATGGGATTTAGCTCATTCATCTGAGCTATCTGTCAGTAAAAAGGCAGTTCTATTTTTATGTTTTACGAATCAGGCATTGTAAGAGCTGATAATCACTTACCTGCCTAAAAAGCCTTATGGCATTCAGTTTATTCTCAAGCGTACACAAAGAGCAAACAGTGAGCAAAACACAAAGGAAAGTATTTAAGAGGGATGGCAGCATGAAGCCAAAGGACACTTCTGAAAAGCATCACTGTGCTTCAGTCACTAGCGTTTCGTTGTACCATATACACCTGCAAATACATTAAATATATCTAATGATGGAGTACTTCATTGTTTGTGCAAATACAATATTTCAGCAACTGGCAGACACCAACTGAGCAAAAAAAATCAATACACCTCCGACATAAACATTCCTCTACTCAAAGGGCTTTTTATCTATCTCAGGCATTACAATGTGGCCAAGCAGTAAGTGGCTGTGAGTCCAGTACTAGCCCCTCAAACTTTTGCCCATATTGAATAGGTTTTCAATAAAATCAGATTTAGTATCCAACTCTCCCTCTTTGTCTCTCAGCTCAGAGAAGGTCTATGTACATCTTTCCTTTGCAGCTGACCACAGACTGCAACTGTCTCCTCCTTGATGAAGCTGTGTCTTTGCTACAGCTTATCCTGCAGGACCACTAAGTAAATCGATCTTTTCCCAAAATCCTGATCCCTATTTATTTCCTCCTAATGCATAGCTTTTGTACATGTCTTAGGATGCACAGGCTTCCTCAAAACCAGACTGTATCTTTTAGTCACACTGAAATTGCAGGAAGGCTGTAGTACCACCAGAACTGAAAATACACACTCTGTTCATTTTACCAGCACAGAGCAGCAGTGCTTTCCTCCACTGAGAAGAATGTGTTTAGCTGAAGCTTTAAGGGACAAGCAGGGACAAGCAGAACAAAACAAATAAACTTGTCATCAAGATGTTGCATGAGTGATTTCCAAGTATACTGGGTGCTCTAACAACCAAAAATACAGGTTGACCTTGATTGCATATGAAGGAAGATACTTCCAAAAACACACCCTTATGAGAATGACAGTTTTCTTGAATTTACATTCAAACCGAAAAAATGCCATTTACTGAATCCCCTATGCTACTTCCTAAAACTCATTACTCATTATTAAGTTTGAGACTGCTCATTCTTAACATCTTGGCTTGCAGTTTTGTAACTGCTGTGTGCTGGGCTAAAGTTGGGATTGTTCTAATAATGTTCCACAATCTAGGAACAAAAAGGAAGGAAAACATTTTCAGAAAATAAAATGTCATGAACTCTTAGAAATAAAACTTCTTGTCACAGGAGGTGCAGGATGACTATCATTCTGGATTGTTTTTTGTTTTCTTTACAAGATAAAAACAAACCAACCCTACCCCCGTGTTCTAAGTGTTGTTGCTGAAATTTAGAGAAAACAATAGGGTTTCCAAAGTAATATTACCTTTAAATAACATATGTAACACAATCACTTTAAAATGAGGTATATCAAATATAAGGAAGAAATAATGTCTTTATTAAACCATTGAAGGTGAGTCCAGCTAAAGTGCTTGTGTGTGTGTACATATATATGTATATATAAATATGTCCTTTTCCCCCAAGGCTTTCTCTTTAATGTGTGGACAGAAACAGGCACTTTTACACAATCACACAGAATCACAGAATGTTAGGGATTGGAAGGGACCTCGAAAGATCATCCAGTCCAATCCCCCTGCCAGAGCAGGAACACCTAGATCAGATCACACAGGAACGCATCCAGGCGGGCTTTGAATGTCTCCAGAGAAGGAGACTCCACAACCTCTCTGGGCAGCCTGTTCCAGTGCTCTGTCACCC
>WKFP01015135.1:1168963-1186864 GCA_011057875.1 Pterocles orientalis
TGGCCTTCTTGGCCACGAGGGCACAGTGCTGGCTCATGGTCATCCTGCTGTCCACCAGGACCCCCAGGTCCCTCTCCCCTACACTACTCTCCAGCAGCTCAGTACCCAACTTATACTGGTACCTGGTGTTGTTCTTGCCCAGATGCAAGACTCTACACTTGCTCTTGTTAAATTGCATTAAATTTTTCCCCGCCCAAATCTCCAGCCTGTCTAGGTCTCGCTGGATGGAAGCACAGCCTTCTGGCGTGTCAGCCACTCCTCCCAGTTTCGTATCATCAGCAAACTTGCTGAGGGTGCACTCTACTCCCTCATCCAAGTCGTTGACGAATATATTGAATAGCACAGGTTCCAATACCGAACCCTGGGGGACTCCACTAGATACAGGCCTCCAACTAGACTCCATCCCATTCACCACAACTCTCTGGCTTCTTTTCTCCAGCCAGTTCACAATCCATCTCACTACCGGATCATCCAGATCACACTTCCTCAGTTTAGCCACAAGGATACTGTGGGAGATGGTGTCAAATGCTTTACTGAAATCGAGATAGACCACATCTACTGCTTTGCCATCATCTATCCACCTGGTAATGTCCTCATAAAAGGCTATCAGTCTGGTCAAGCATGACTTCCCCTTGGCGAAGCTGTGTTGACTGCCTCTAATGACCTTCTTATCCCTGATATGCCTAGAGACAGCATCAAGAATAAGTTGTTCTATCATCTTTCCAGGGATGGAGGTGAGGCTGACCAGTCTATAGTTACTGATCTGGTGGCCTGTAATAGACACCCACGACAGTATCACCCATGCCAGCCTGTCCCTTAATTCTCACTCATAAACTCTCAACTCGCTCGTCATCCACCCCTGGACAGTACTCAATACATTGAAGTTGTTTAGTATGTGATTTTTCTGATCTACTTTCTACTTCAAGATGAGATGAATCATGCATTATAAATACTGATTTCTCCCCACTGAAGAAGCATTATATATATTCTCTATATAACAAAAATAAGGATGACATATTCAAATGCAGATGTCTTTATTTGGACCATGTAGAGTTAAATAGACTCCTATTCCCACATGATGCAAAACCTGAAAAAAATATCCTCCTGTACCCATGAATGCAAATTTATAGTGTCCACAAGTGTTGTCAGGTTTGCAAATCTTCTAGCACAAGTATGAGCTCAATTTGAGTGTCAAGTCACTTATTTTACAGTTTGAATGGGAATGACACTCTCCTGAAAATCTGTCCCTCTCTGGTGATTCTGAGCCCATCAGAAAACTTAATTGAACTGATACATCCAACCTTACATGAACTGAGAAAAACACCAAATACAAACTGTCAGAACTTCTAAGTGAAAGCTCATTTGATCAATTACTATTGATTGTTGAAGATGTATCTGAAGAATTCTCTTAAACATAAAACTGATCAATACTAGCAGATAAATTAAACAAAGATCACTCCAGGAGAACTTTGAAGGTGATAAAAATAATATTATATAGACATGTCTGTAAGAGATGTGGCTTTCCACAATACAAAGAACAACAACAGAAACAGCTGTGTTTGAAGTGCTGTGCTTGCTCCCGATTATAAAGAGACCAATGATAAGAGAATGAATGTCTTGGCTGAGTTCAATAATAAAAGATCCTTGCATTAACTTGGATGGACAAGTTCTGGAGAGGTTCACTTCCTTGGTTCATTTTCAGAATTTCAGGAGAGTTTCAGTCAAATTCTCAATTGATTATTTTTACGCTATTGAAATCAATGACTTGTCACCAGTTGCTCTCCGATGATACATTACTTTTTCTCCATCTCAGTAAAAAGGCTTGATTTCTTCTTGTTCAAAATCACTTCAGAAAGGCTGTACAATTTATCTGGTTCTATTACTTCAGCATTTTTCCTCTTTTCTTTGGAAAAGCCATATTGGAAAAAAAATCTCTCAAAGTGATCCTTCACATCCATCTATAAATGTGTTCGAGTCTTAGGGCGTGTTTTATATGGAGGCCTTTTTTAACGGGACCATATATCACACACTAGAATAAAAATCAGAGAACATGGGGGAGGTAATGAATAAAACCATAAAGGACTCATACCCAAGCTAACACAGAGAGGTGGGAATATCAAGACAATGTTGGTCTGAATCTGAAAGTCAATCACTGCTTGAGGTTGCTTGTTCTTAACCTTTGACATCTATTTTTATTTTTCTACCTGTTCTTGAAAAACTTCCACACCATAACATATAAAAAAGACATTTTACATTACTTGTGTTATAAATTTTGTCCAGATCTTTCTCTTTCCTCAGGATGCCTGCACTTCATACAGTGAAACAAATGAAGCATAACTCAGCACCCATCAAATCTTGGTTTGGTCTCCAGGCACAGGCTCAATTATTATTAAAATGGGTTTGATTATTTGAAAAGAGCACATAGTATTTACACTTTTCTTTCTACTCTTACAGACTTCTCAAATTTATATTGAAGATTAAGGATACGCAAATATCAAAATATCCCATCAGAAATGCTTTCCATGTAATTTATTTGCATAGCCCTGATAAACTAATACTGAAAGTCATTTGAACATTCACTAATATTGCATTCTGGGGTTTTTTATTTACTCATTAAAGGAAGTGTGGTGCTAAATCTGTAATTCTAGAGATCTTTTGTCTAGATATATCCACATTACCAGTTACAGTATCCCATTTCTCTGGAATGATAGCTCAGCTGTTAGATTTGTTTATCTGACCAGTCATTTTTTTCTCACCCAGAACTTCCCACAGTTAGAACAGTTGTTTTAAAATAGTCAGTTTGTGTGGATCTGGATAGAGATCTCTTGGCCACCCTATCTAGATCAATCTGTCAATATTTTTTTGAGATGTTTTAACCATTAAACTAGGTAATATCATACACTCTTTTCTCTCTGAGTTACGGTGTTTCTCCCAAGAAGTCTTTGTTTCACTAGCTCATTCTTGCTATCTTTTGATAGCCACAGAAAGGTTGTTCTGCAACCCCAAATCAAACACATCCAAGGCGGAAACCTGAAATTTTATTCTAGTCTACAATAATTAAATAGTGAAAACCATAAAATGAATCACAATGTGTTAATAAGACTCCAAGGGGCCGGAGTCCTCTGTTGAAGTAAGTGTGGAAATCCTTGTAAATGGTCTCTTCTGCTCATATTTCACTTTTTCTTTGGACATTTTTTTTCAGTTTATTGGAATTGGAAATATTTAAATCAAGTAGAAATAGGGAGAAAACCCCACAGGTATTTATTGTAGTGAACAGAAATATTTTTCCCAATAGATATTTATACTTAATACAATCATTTGCAGCTCTCTCTGAAAGGCAGGGAACTTAGCTTTCTTTTAACAGTGCAATCAACAGCTGCAGGATTAAAATTTAGGTTAAACATCTGTGATTTTCCTTTTGGTTTGTTTAAAGATGTTACCTGTTATGTGAATTAAATGAGTGAAAGTCTCTCTTTAGGCTTTACTGGGAGTAAATCAACCAGGACACACATTTGATTTCAAGACAGACTTGCAGAATACCCCAGTGAGGACAGTGTCTGTGTTCCCAGCAACTCTTTGTTCTATTTAAAAGCCCAGAGAGCTGACATGGTGTCATTCATTACACTTTTGAATGAGATGAAATATAGCACATACTTTACCAAAATTATTTGAACTTCTAATGGCTTAAAACAATAATATGCTCAACATATGCAACAGATTATTTCCTCATTCCAAGAGAAAGTCAGCAGTACATTCTTTCTGCTCTGACTTGTTTTCATAATAATGTTTTAAAGTATGTAAAAAATATGTTATAGAGAGGAGTTACTACCTTCATCTGTATTTGGCTGATTAAGGATGAGCTAAAACTTGTCAGAGTGTTAGTCACAATCTAGGCAAGTATAATTATTTAAAGTCATTGGTCTGCATTAGGAGCTTGGTGAGATTTCTAAAGATATTCCACTGTGCTAAGTCACAGTTTTGCTAAATATTCTCCCAGTGTTCAGTGCAGACAAGATTGTTTCAATATCAAGTTAGAGACTCTTGTTTCTGCTCACTGCTTTCTTAGGTTTTTGCTCCTAGCAGTAATTTGTGCTTGTTTATGATTTATTCTTATTTATTTTAACACTGTGAAGTGGTCAAGACTGTCTTTGCTGTCAGATGATTCTGTTTCTACATGAATTCTTTAACTTCGTAATTTTGAATTTTGGCTTGCCTTTGAACCTATTCATTTTATTTTGTACTAACTGTGAATTTGAGACAGAGTTGTACTAATTTGTCATCTTTTGCTGCATAAAGTTCTCTCCTCCATGCTTCCATTTCATTCATTGTGAAATGCATAGCTGACCAAGACTGACTGTCCACTCTGCCAATTAATGACAGCTAATGACGCTAACGAACACTTCTAATGTCGGTGTGTACAAATAAAACTCTTCATCATAATGGACAGAAAAGATTAAAATTTACAGAGAATTCCTAAATGAGGAGAAATATAAAGACATTTAATAAGCCATGTGCTTCCTGAGGGCATCATTTGCCAATTTTGATTTGCTGGAAAAAGCAGCTAACATTTCTCAGAAGGATCATGAGAAGAAATTCACCCTAAAATTTGTGAAAAATTATTTTTTCTTGTAATATCTCTAATATCAAAAATGTACTTAGACTGTTTGAAAAAAGCTCAAAATTTGGTCACCCGAAAGCCTTTTCCTCCATAATTGGGGAAAACAATTACTGAAAAATAATGAATACAAAAATCACCTGTTTTTCATAGCCCTACTTATTATATCAGAATGCATATGTAGTCAAAAAGAGGTAGGTGATTAGGATTAGTTCTGTTAAAAAGAAACCTGCATCTCCAGGCTGTGTTTTAAAAAACTGTTTATATCCTTGTGATCGGCTGTAGAGGCAGGGTTACCTTTCTACGCTCAAATTCCTTCAAGACTGCGTTCCGTTGAATTAACCTCTGTCTTCAGTATTCCTAAGCAAAATTATTGCATGATTTATTTTTGATTACTTATTTTGATAGCCTTATTATGAGGCTTGTTACTTAGATTATAATAGGATATTAAGTTTAGTCATAATCATACATGAGAGATGAACTGCAAGATATACCAGCCCAGAGCCAGCTAGGCTCACATTAGCTTCAGTTCATTTAATGCAGCAAGATTTTGGAGAAACAGTTTTGGAGCAACGTAGGTTTTAGCATTAATGAAATTAACGAGCGTTGAGATGCCCTTACATTGTCCCATGAAAGATCTTTGCTCAGGTGTTGCCTTAAGAAGTTGTATTGCAGTTTGGCTTGTGGACTTAAGTAATCATCATGTGCATGTTGGGTGGTGGAGGTAGTAAAGGATTGCCAAGAAAAAGATGAGCAATGAAAAGGGAAAAACAGTCAGAGAAGGATATGAAGGGAAGTAGAAAGTGAGAAACTTTCTAGGGCAGAACGTAAGAGGAAAAAGAATAAAAGAAGGAAGGGCAACAGACATTATCTACCTGGACTTGTGCAAAGCCTTTGACACAGTCCCACATGACATCCTTGTCTCTAAGTTGGTGGGACATGGATTTGACGGAAGGACCACTCGCTGGATAAGGAACTGGCTAGACAGCTGCACTCAAAGAGTGGTGGTCAATGGCTCAATGTCCAAGTGGAGACCGGTGACAAGTGGTGTTCCACAGGGGTCAGTACTGGGACCAGTGTTGTTTAACATCTTTGTTGGAGACATGGACAGTGGGATGGAGTGCACCCTCAGCAAGTTTGCTGATGGCACCAAGCTCTGTGGTGTGGTGGACATGCTGGAGGGAAGGGATGCCATCCAGAGGGACCTTGACAGGCTGGAGAGGTGGGCCAGTGCAAACCTCAACAAATTTAACAAGGCCAAGTGCAAGGTCCTGCATGTGGGTCGAGGCAATCCCAAGCACAAACACAGGCTGGGTGGAGAATGGATAGAGAGCAGCTCTGAGGAGAAGGACTTGGGGCTATTGGTGGTTGAGAAGCTCAACATGAGCCGGCAGTGTGTGCTTGCAGAGCAGAAAGCCAACCGTGTGCTGGGCTGCATCAAGAGAAGCATTAGCAGCAGGTCAAGGGAGGTGATTCTCCCCCTCTACTCTGCTCTCGTGAGACCCCACCTGGAGTACTCTGTTCAGATGTGGGGGCCCCAACATAGAAAAGACATGGACCTGTTGGAGAGAGTCCAGAGGAGAGCCACAAAATTAATCAGAGGGCTGGAGGACCTCCCCTATGAGGACAGGCTGGAAGAGTTGGGGTTGTTCAGCCTGGAGAAGAGAAGGCTCCGAGGAGACTTAATAGCAGCCTTCCAGTACCTGAAGGGGGCCTACAGGAGAGATGGGGAGGCACTCTTTGTCAGGGAGTGTAGTGGGAGAAGAAGGGGTAACAGGTATAAGCTAAAAGAGGGTAAATTTAGACTAGACATTAGGAAGAAATTTTTCACTGTGAGGGTGGTGAGGCACTGGAACAGGTTGCCCAGGGAGGTTGTGGATGCCCCATCCCTGGAGGTGTTCAAGGCCAGGCTGGATGAGGCTTTGAGCAACCTGGTCTAGTGGAGGGTGTCCCTGCCCATGGCAGGGGGGTTGGAACTTGATGATCTTTAAGGTCCTTTCAAACCCAAACCGTTCTATGATTCTATGATTCTATAAGTTATCTTTTCTGTCTTTTAAAGATTTTGTGGGAGAAAAAAGTCAATGTAACTGAAAGGTGTTTAAATGGAAAGGGCTTTTTTGTTAAGATGTTCATGAGTGATTCTATAACCCTGGAAAAGAATCTTTCAGGATGGACTTTGAACACCTTGTCATAGTCCTGCTTCAGGTAAAAACCGTCCTCAGTAGCAAGCAGCAGACCACAACAGACAGGCAGTTGGTTGTTCATGCTCCCTTTTTGCCCCAGCTGTCAATGTTTCAAAAGCTTCCACACCTGATAAAGAATTGGTGGAATTGAGTAAAAGTTTTTCAGAGTTATTAAAGCTATACAATAATCTGGAAAAGAAAGACAAAACAAACAAAATAAAGAACAGGAAAGAAATATTGTTTCCTTCATGAAAAAAAATAGATATAATTATCAGTATTTTATAACTTATGCTCTACTCTCAAACGTTTTGTAGACACAGTAGTCCTTGAGAAAGCTTTGCATCATCAGCATATTTGCAATTAAGGGAAAACACTTTGTTACCACAACAGCTTCTTACTGACTCTTGTATTGAACATAATAATCTCAGAAGTACTGTATATTTTACTGGTATTTTGCAGAGTTATAAAGTAACACAAAAAATAGCTTTTCATATTTAGTTGGAAATACTACACATTCAGTTACTGAAAAGCAGGTTTCATTTTTGTTATATTTAGGATCTTCTTTTCTCCTTTTAAAAGCCAGTAAATATTTAAAAAAAAATATAGCTTTTGGGCTTTGTTCCAGATTCCTGCTTTACTGCATGCAGCCAATAAGTAGACTTTCCTGCTACTGGTCAAAAATCGTATTGTGAATGTTGCAGGCTTCTTGCTGATGTCTTGTTGCACCCAAAGGGGGCTAAAGGGGAGCCTGTTAATCCAGTCACAGCCATGTCTGGAAAAGGTAGCAGAGTGCAAAAACAGACCCAAAGCAGAGTCAGAAAACAGAGTCTTAAACAGTCTTGCCAGAACAATGCTGTGCACATCGTTTAATGTGCACCCATCATAATCATGTTGATGCAAAACTCTGCACTTGAAAAGCATGAAACTTTCCAGTTCTGTATTCAGTAACCACGTGCTGCTGTCCAACCACTGCTGGAGAACAAACATTTTAAAAAAATACAAATGACTGACTTCTACTAAAGAGTTCAGCACAACATGACAGCACAGCAAAGTGTGTGTTTTTGGTCCCAGGTACCACACACTAGAAAAACTTTATAAACAGGGGCTGCTTAATTGAGTTGGGTTTTATCTAGGTCTAACGCAGCCATGCTTACCATGTGTTTAGCTGAAATAACCATATTCGGTTTTTCAGTTGCACCACCAAAGCCTTAGGGGAGCAAAAAAGCTTGTGCATGTTTGGACAGAATTTTCCCAAGGTAAGGGAACAAGGCTGATAGGATCTGACAGTGCCCAGTGGGGAATGGGATAAAATCACAAACAGAAGTAGAATTTGAAGTTTAGTCACAGCATAAACAAAGACTCTGTCTTAAATTGTCTGTCTTTTACTGCGACAGGTCCCCAGAGATGCTTCCCTTCACCTTTGTTAATCACATGCAAAGGATCAGAGTTAGACAAGCAGATAACTGATTTTTGTTGGCCACAAACTAATGCCTTCAATGTCTGTGCTGCACTTGCTTCTCCAGAAAATCTGTTAAGCTTATTCTCAGATTCCCTTTATTGGCATTTAGTTCATTGCTACTATCTGTTGGATTATCCTTTTTTTTTTTTTTTTCCAATTAAAGCAATCATTTACACTCTGTGTTGGGTTTGAAGGGCATTAGGATATTTTCGCAGCCTGCACATCTTAGACATCTGGACAATACTAACTGCAAATTGTCTGGGTGCAGACGGGGATTTCTTTTCCCTGTTTTAGATTTATCCTTTTTTAATTAGAGTCACACATCTTATGAACATCTTGTAAATACTACAGGAAGGCTTCTTGTCTGTGCTGGTACTGCTGGATCAGGACCAGAGTAAAGGAGGATTTAATGGCGAGGAGTATCTAACTTGCCAACCAGCAACAAGGAAAAGAGATTTAGACCCTTCTTCAGGTGTTGGCTGGTCTCTCCCCAGGTCTGGCAGTGAGTCTGAGAACAGACATCAGGAGCTGATCCTGTTTTACCATTGCCTAGGCTTTTACTTTCATGATTGATTAGGAATAGGAAGAGGAGATAGGCGGGATAAGATCTAATTCGGGAGGGAGGAAAGGCTCCAATAAAAGCAGTAGAGGAAAAATGAGATGAATTGTAAACTGGCTGGAGCAAAGAAGCCAGAGAGTTGTGGTGAATGGGATGGAGTCTAGTTGGAGGCCTGTATCTAGTGGAGTCCCCCAGGGTTCGGTATTGGGACCAGTGCTGTTCAATATATTCATCAACGACTTGGATGAGGGAATAGAGTGCACCCTCAGCAAGTTTGCTGATGATACGAAACTGGGAGGAGTGGCTGACACGCCAGAAGGCTGTGCTTCCATTCAGCGAGACCTAGACAGGCTGGAGATTTGGGCAGGGAAAAATTTCATGCAATTTAACAAGAGCAAGTGTAGAGTCTTGCATCTGGGCAAGAACAACTCCAGGTTCCAGTATAAGTTGGGTACTGAGCTGTTGGAGAGTAGTGTAGGGGAGAGGGACCTTGGGGTCCTGGTGGACAGCAGGACGACCATGAGCCAGCACTGTGCCCTCGTGGCCAAGAAGGCCAATGGCATCCTGGGGTGTATCAGAAGGGGGGTGGTCAGTAGGTCAAGAGAGGTTCTCCTCCCCCTCTACTCTGCCCTGGTGAGACCGCATCTGGAATATTGTGTCCAGTTCTGGGCCCTTCAGTTCAAGAGGGACAGGGAACTGCTGGAGAGAGTCCAGCGCAGAGCCACGAGGATGATTTAGGGAATGGAGCATCTCCCTTATGAGGAAAGGCTGATGGAGCTGGGTCTCTTTAGTCTGGAAAAGAGGAGACTGAGGGGTGACCTAATCAATGTTTATAAATATGTGAAGGGTGAGTGTCAGGAGGATGGAGCCAGGCTCTTCTCTGTGACATCCAGTGATAGGACAAGGGGCAATGGGTTCAAGCTGGAACATAGGAGGTTCCACTTGAATATGAGAAAAAACTTCTTTACAGTGAGGGTGACAGAGCACTGGAACAGGCTGCCCAGAGAGGTTGTGGAGTCTCCTTCTCTGGAGACATTTAAAGCCTGCCTGGATGCGTTCCTGTGTGATCTGATCTAGGTGTTCCTGCTCCGGCAGGGGGATTGGACTAGATGATCTTTCGAGGTCCCTTTAAACCCCTAACATTCTGTGATTCTGTGATTCTGTGAAATGCAAGAAAGACCTTTTACTGAAATCCTCCATCTTGTGAAGGTTGATGTTTGTCTGCCTAGTGTCCATACAAAATACTTGAATCTATTCTGCTGAGCAGTCAAGCATCTCAGGTCTGTTTTACCCTTCATGGTAGGATAGCGCAGGCACACAGATGTGTGCATGTATGCTATAACAATAGTAGGTCAGTATATGAAAGAATTTATATTGTCTGACAACACAGAATATAAACTTTGTGCTGAATCGTTAAGATTGTCTTTCTTTCTATTGGACAAGCTCCCTGTCCTGCACAATCCTTTCCTGACGGCAGTGTTGCAAGATATGTTGAGCTTCTGCTGGTCTTCTGCTTCCTGTAACTCACTAAGAGGTGACAAATAAGGTATTTCCAACAAAGACTTAATTTAAAGACCGCCTTAGTGTAGAGTCTTCAGCTTAGTGTGATAGTAAAATAAACTTTATTGCTTGTCTCTGCTCAAGGTTCCACCAGACTTTTCAGGTTTTTTTACCCTCCCAAAGTGCAAAATTGTAGATATTAAGGCACATGCCAGGCTTGTCTCTGGAGCTGCCACGAGATGAGCTGTCTGTATAGCGCAGGAGTTTTGCCTGAACACCAGCCCAGACACCTCTGCTGCTGTATGACTATGCGGCAGTCAGGCAAGCCTGCCTCTGGCAGGTGTGATCAGGCAACAGAAAGGAGGCCATGAGTTTGCACTGCAAAAGCAGTGGTAAGGGGGATGTAGAAGGATGTTTGTTCCCAGTGTGCAGGCCTGGGAAGGTCTGCCCGTGCTCATAGTTCTGGCTTGAGTTTAGCAGATTCATGGATTTTGGTGTTCTGTCACTGTGGAGAAGGCTGCTATCCTTGCTGACAAATCTCTTTTAGTCATAACAGCAGTTCTCTCTCCTCTACTATTATTTCAGAAAATTATTTAAGAAAGCATTTAAGAGCCTTAATGAGGACAATAAATGATCCCAATGAAACTGGTATGCAAATCTTTTTTTTTAGTACCTTGCTGAACCAGGTTCTCAAGTCTTATTTCTAACCACAGTGGTAGAACCACACTTCTACTGCTGACCACTTCCCCCCACCAAAGAGATTTCATTTGGGAACAACTAATGTTTCCCAGTTACCTACAAAGTACTCAAGTTGAACATTTCTGTGCCTAGTAAATATGCTAGTCAGTTGCTAAGAAGAGTAATGAATCCTTAAGTGTACGTAAGAATGATTTATGGCATAATGTGAATTTACAACCCATTACAGGAAATAATTAAATTCCACTAATTGCAAAATTTAATAGTCATTCCAGCCTAGGAAACAGCAGTATGAGCAAGCAGATTTGTGCCCGTGCACTCAGAATTGTGAACTGCATGAGAAGCAGTTAGCTGAAAAACAGTTTGCCATTTAACCCCAGCTCAATGCAGAGATGTCATTCATGGCAAAGTTGTTACTGAATTGTTTTTCTTTTTCCACAGCCAAATTTTCTAGGAGGAGATGGGATCATTAAAGAGAATGACTAGATGTATATTAAGAAAATTTCTTCATCAGTCTTCAAATCCACCATGATTCTGAAAGAGCTTTGCAGAGAAAAAAACTTTTACCCATGCTGTGGGTGATTTTGTAATGGGTATGGAATAATATACTTCATTCTATGGGGTGCAAAGACAGTCCTTTGTCACACACTGTTGCTCACACTTGACAAGCAGGGTAGGACTTGATTCTTTCCTTTGAACTGTATAAATGATTAGTAACTGTCAGATTCAGTTTTGTAAATGTGGAGAATAAAGCCCAACATGTCTGCTCTGAGATTTTCAGCTGAAAAGTCAACAGTCTTTATTTTACTCTTTGATACCTGATGCACCTGTCAGGCTCTTGACAAGGCTGCACACACTGGTGTGGTCTGCATTCTCTACATGTGAGATATGGGACATAGGAGACAGAATTTATACTAGGATGTGTTTAATAAAACAGAAAAATTGACAAAGACAATTTTGGTTTAATAGAATAACATCTAATAGGAAGTGGAGTATGTTAATTGAAATAGAGAATTTGATCCAGATTGCATTATATTTAGGGAACTGAATGTCATGCAAAAAGAAAAGCCACCCATTATGTGGAGTGTTCTGTTTAACCTTCATAGCAGCTCTTGTGGTTTTTAAGAATAGCTGCTTGACCGATTATTTTTTCTGTGTAGGACTCAGGAAAGTAAAATCATCTTTCACTGAGCAAAAAAGTTCAAATGTAAGAAGATTCTGCCAAGAGCAGATTATAAGCAAACTGTCAGTCTGTGGGAATATAATGGAAGTGTGTGGCAAAACTGTTATTTTTGGATGTATGCATGTTTCAGAAGAAAAGATATTAAATGACAGTACTGTCCAGAGCTGATGAATTTTCTTGGAGAATGAGGTAACTTAAAAAGCACAATCAGTTAAACAAGGGTTAATTTAAACACGATTGCAGCTTTTGTTTCCATAACTTTACAAATTCACATCAGTGTGAAACTAGAAAAGCGACATTTGATCTAGTAGCGGATACTAGATGCTCTTCTCACATTCACAGGGTTGCAAATAATGCTCTTGATCTTATCAAGACATAGCATAAAAGAAGTATGGTTTTTTTCATAAGTATAGAAAACCAAAAATCTTTTTATGTGTTTGAAGTCAAAAACATTACATCAAAACATAAGTTACTCAACAAGTTTCACTGGTTTTGCAAACAGCCAATTTGGGATTAAGTTGTTTTGGTTTTTTTCCGTTTAAACACAGTGCAAATTTAAGATTTCACTAAAAGTTTTTTTCCATCTTAAACTGGAAAATTAAAGACAGTCTTCTTCCAGAATGAAAACACAAGGGCTTAAATGTCATTGGGCATCACTCTTATAGCTCTAGCCAAGCTAGTTGATCTAAATATCTTTCACGGAGACTCATAGACTGCCATCTCAAAGGCTAACAGGCTGCCCTCGTCAAAATGCATACTGGTTTTTGGAAAAAAAATTACTATCCATCTATCATGGTGTTATATTGATTTCTGAATCTGAATCCAACACTCTGGATTTATTTCACTCCATCTCCATCTGGAATCATATGATAAAGCAAGCTGAAGAAAAGTGCAGGTAGAATCATTTTGATTCACTAAGGAAATAGTCAATATTGAGGGTTTTTTTTTTGGTTGGGTTTGCTTTTTTGATGCTGCTTTCTTGAACCATGCAATGTGGGCAACAATACATTTTTCTGTATCAGAAGGAAAGATGATGTCTTGGTATTTGAGAAAAGAAATGCCTATCAAAAAGTAAACCAAGTTCTGTTTTGTTCATGTCTATAAACAGCCTGGATCTAACGAGGTCAGAGGAATTGTGAGAGTAAAAGCAGCATCAGGTCCACAGTATATATGTGTGCTAAATTTGCCTCCACAGCCCATTTGCCTTCTGTAAGTCACTATTTTGTTTGATCTTGATTCAGAGCTCTCTCTCTCATCTGCTGTTTGTCTAACTTGCTTGACATAAGATTATCAGCTAAGCAGGAACGTCCAAAATTATCTACCTTTAGTTCTCTGTTAGTTGATCTCATTCCATCAGGTCCTATGATTTGCAGACCTTGTATGAAAAATGCAATTGTTATCTTTTCTACCTGCTAATCCACATGTAGATTGAGGAAGCTGGACTTTTTGTTCTGTGCAATTTTGGGGTTGGCTATTTATTTACAGGACCTCTTCAAAAAAATGGTAGAAGTAAAAATTATGCATAGAAACCAGAAGGGTATTCAGTAATTTGATGGTACTTGAACTTCTCTTTTGGAAGTTAAAGTCTAAGGTTATATTTCTTAACACGTACACCTTCCCAGGATTACAAACACAAGGACAAAGTTGTTTGTTTTTACCTCTTTTTACAAACTGACTGCAGCAAATTGCAATATCCTTGAATAAATATGTTCATTGTTATTAATTTAAATAAATACTTGCAAAACAAGAAGGTTAGATCCTGAGTTTTTCTAAGTAGCTAGAGTACAAATGAGTCTTGGTTTATACGTCTTGGTTTATACCATCTGGCCTGAGATCAGTAGTGCACAACTACTCGACACTTGAAATTCAGACTGCTTGTAACGACAAGCAGTCTATGTGTTGTTTCTGTGTCCTAAAGGGTGACCATCTCATAGATCAAGGTTTTTGGCATAATAGGTTAAATAGGAAAATTGTTGCAATATTAGATAGCCTTGCCACTTACTTTCTTTCAAAACTGAAAAATAGCTTTTGCTACAACCCCAGCAAAAGCGGCTTACCTTAATGATTGATACAACAAACAGTCAACAGTTGCTAAACGTAACAGTGAAGGACCATTCAAATTAGTTCACTGATATATGAGCATTGGCCTGAAATTTATGACTGACAGAAAATGGACTGACCAGACTCCAAGACAGCCAGGATTTAAGTTTGCAGTTCATCTGTAGTTATCACCAGATGATACTGTTATGCAACACTTTTTCCACTCTTGTTCTGTAGCCTTGGTACTCTTGGGTTTATCTGGGCTTGGTCACATACTATACTATTAGAACTGCAGAGATCACATGCCTTAAATGTAATATTTTTTTATTATGTAGATGATGTTTCTTCTCAGCAAAGAGCTTTTCCTTAGGGCCTAGAACTTAATATTCACTTTAGCTTTACCTAGATTTTTACAGATTAACAAATATGAAAAACTTAGGAAACTGCTGTGTGAGTTATAAAAGCAGTGTGTCTAGGAGTGAGCAGCATAAAAGGGTGTCGTACTTCAGGAAACTTAGGTTACTCCAACTCGTCTTCCCAGCAGCACTGCTGAATAAAGACTACAGAAGTAGTCTTCATTTTGGCACCCCAAACTTCTGAGTGTTTAATATTGAACTCTTTGTATTCCTTTCAGTGCTCCATGTAATAAACTCTTAACTTCTGCTTTTGCCAAATTGCAGAATGCCTATTACCAGTGTAGATGTTAGACCATACCCATGACCACACTTTTAGAACACAGGCATTTACAGCTAGCTTGTTAGCAAACAGAATACTAACATTCAGTAATACAGCAGCATACACACATTATTATTAATCAAATATTAATTAGTTGCACTCATGAGAATTCCTCATATTTATATGATCTTATTCATAAACTCCTACTGCAAATGTAATCATATCCACAGCTCTTGAAGTACTATCATAATATTTGCTACCAGCACACACTTCTAGTCAAGAATTATTTGACATTAATCCCATGTGTAAAAGTTCTCTGTACCATTGTGTGGTGAGAATCAGAGCTATAGTGTCTGAAGCTCCATGCATACATATATCTGTGCATGAACGCACACACCACAGATAGAACCATCCAAGATATGTGTGAATTTATTTGGGCTTATAGACTTAAATGAATTTGGTCCACTGCCTTAGCTGGTGTTGAGATCTTGTTTTTCTTTTACTATTTATTAGAATGCATAAGGGTTTAGTAATGTAAGACAGCATTATATTAATTTATTGTAAATTGTAACTGATTTCAGATTATCTCTGTGTATTTTCACAGATAATGGCTTCTGGAAAAAAAAAAAAATCCTTACACAGACTGTACCCTTAAGTAACCCAGGTAAAAATGGAGTGTTGCTGGGGTAAAGGAGGATATATAATTGAACAACAGAGAGATTGTAGGGGGGCTTAAAGTTAAGCTTCTCTTTTATTTCCCATAAAGTTGTTTACCCCAAGAACCATCCTGTAACCTCTCCTTATGTATTAAACAGTAAATTATATATTTGAAAATATTCTATCTTCACAACTCAACACATTTTCTCTTACCCTTTCCTGAGGTCACAAGTTCAACCAAACTGAACCTTCAGTAGACCTGAGAAAATTCATTCTCAGTGCTCATTCAACCTTACTTTAAGAATGGAAGTGAAATTATTATCTAGCTTCATATACACTGGCAGGCAAACAGCAGTTGGTCAGTATAACTGCATTATACTGATAAATAAAACAGATCCAAAGACTGTTTTCTTGTGGCTAGGTTGATCCTGTCAAAATAACTGCAGACCACCTGACCCCTCTAGCCTCCCTGCAGTGTGTTATGTGCCTAAAACAGTATTTGTATATACATGTGGGTGTGTATGTGTGTGTGCTCATTTCTTTTCAGTTCAGAGTGATGTTTTCATAGCATGAAACTGAGGGTAATCATCACATGCTCCTGAGACACTGTGTGTGTCTGTGCATATGTGCATAGGGAACCAAATTCCACTGATGTGCTACAAGAATTTGGGCAACTAGCACCATAAACAGTTTCTCTAGGCAGTGCATGGACAAATGATGAGTGCAAAGCTTTTTAAAATTTACTAACGTATATAGTAGCTAACTATGAAAATGAGCTACTAGGCTAAATATTCATGTATCGATCACCACCCGAGGAAATGCCTGATATGGCTTTACCAGCCAAGCAGTTATCGTTCAAATGAAGATGGATCAGTCTACTTTGCTTCTTAGAATGGCCTGATCCTATGTTATCGCTGAATTAACATAATCTGAGTCTCTGCTGTTTTTTCTTGTAGTTCTATATGTTTTCATGTAAATATTTTTCCTCTCGAATTTTTGAGCTGTTCACAGCTGTCTCAAAAACTAGACAACTTGTTTGTGTTTTCGTGTTTTATCTTGCATAGCCTTACCATATGTACTTTCTTACACTGTAATACTAATTTTCTCAGCACAAGAGAGCCAAGATCATTCAGCTCACTTGTATGGCAGTAGTCATTGGATCACAGACCCTGAGCCACTGACTGGAGCTTACGGAAATGAGGGTGCAAAATGTGTTGGGATATTGTTGAAGAACAGCACAAAGTAAAGATAGCTGACCCTGGTGCAGTCTCATCCCTACAAAAGGAATTGTCCCTAGTGTGTGCTGCTCCTCAAACCAGACCAGTGTGTTGTCTGAGCGAGCACTGACTGGCATAGCCAAATCTGTACCGAGGAGCACAACAGCAGTTCAGCAGTATGGATGGTCGGCTACTGCAGCATCAGAGATTGTCCTTGGCACCATTTTCCTCAGAAGGACAAAAAAGTCTATGAAGGCAGAGCTTGCTTTGAATGGTCCAACTGGAACTAGACACTTCTGAATCTAGTCTTCTAGCTTCTTGAGATTTCCTGTGCATTTCTTTGGTCAGCATATACTTTAAACCTGCTGGTGATTTACTTTCACTAGAGGAGGAAATCTGAAGGAAAGCACCGGAATGTCAGTGTATTGCAGGCATTTAAAAGAGTTCTGTTTGGAGAAGCCAACTATTTCTCTTGTAAACTGAAGTCTTTATTCTCCAAGATGCAGTCTGTCTTTTAATCTGTTAAAAAGAAAAGTGTTTATTTTACACTGAGACTGAGTGATATTTACTTATATTTGGGAAACCTTAACTTGTATGCTGTTAAAACTCTAGCTGGATTATCACTTTATAACATTTTCAAACTCTTCTTCTTGTCAGCTGAATCATTCATGTGCCAGACCATTTTGTTTAGCTATCCTTTCCCCTTTCTCAGATACCTTAATCTTGTGACATGAAATTAATGTATCTAAGCTATCAATTGTCTCAAAAATTCATTATTACTAGGTAGATCTCAACAGCATTACAGCTGAAGTTGACAAGCTTGTTGGATTGTTCTCATTAAACACTGATCTTTTAAACAGTGTCCAAAACTTTCAGGGATTAAAATTAGGATTCAAAATTGGAAGAATGCAAGACTGGAAAGATAAAGGTTTTCCATGGCCCAGGTGATGACTAAATCACGAATCCTTCACTAATGTTTATGAAGGTTATCGGGCTCCTTGTTTTTAACTGTTCTGGTAAGGAAAGCCTCAGATCACTGCTTTGTTCTGTAAAGTGTGTTTTTCACACATAGCAGCATAGAAAAGGGTGAACTAACCAAGTTCCCTACTGCTGTGTA
>WKFP01015135.1:1203277-1255302 GCA_011057875.1 Pterocles orientalis
TTGGAAACTCTACAAAATATTTCAGACGTATCTCACAAGGAAACAGACAACATTTACTGACATACTCAAGTGTTCCCAGAAATTAATGTCAGAGTTGCATTAACCAAATTACAAAAATCCTGAGAACAGAAATAAGCCATAGAAACAGGTATAGTATGAAAGCATTTTAAACTGTTATTCTTCAAAAAGAATTATTTTCTTCTTAAAAGCATTGTATTGGGCCAGGCTGAGATGCAGTCAGTATCCCCACAGCAGCCCTTCCAGTGCTGAGTGTGACCCTGGCAGCCAGCAGGGTGTGTGTAACACAGCTTGGGAGGGGGCGGAGCCAGGACAGCTGACCCGGATTGGCTGTTCTGCACCATGTGACCTCAGCTCAGCCATAACAGCCAAGGGCAGGGAGGAGGAGGGGGACATTTGTTACTGGGTTTGTCTCCAGGAGCAGCTGCTGCACATAGTGAAGCTCTGCTTTCCTGGGAAGCAGAGAATAACATCTTTGTTTACCTTTTGTTTCTGTGCATGGCCTTGGCCTTTGCTTTAATTAAACTGCTTTTATCTTGACCCATGAGTTTTTCATCTTATTCTCCCCCTTTATTTTGCTGAAGGGGGAGTGGTAGAGGGGCCTGGTGGGCACATGGCATCCAGCCAAAGTTAACCCACCACAAGTATACTGCAGTTTATAAAGGTAATAAACTCAGGCTAAGGGACTGACTTAAATCTGCAGTGTCCTTTCTTCTGCTATTGCTAATACCCAAAATGCAGTAACTTCTGCTTCTCTAGTTAGGTGTTGTCACTTGTTCCGTATCACTCATCATAGCTGTACTCATTCTTTGGTATAATCAGAAATACACACAACTTGTATGCTTAAGCTGGAAATCAGGGTCAATCACCTCTGTTCAGGTTCTGTTACAAATTCAAAACTAAAGAAAATTAACCACCCGCTGAGCAGAACTCAGCAGAGTTTCAGCTGAGCACTCCGTCACCTCCTCTCATCTTGAAATAAATTTTATGGCTTGAAGACTCCTGCTCCTTCCTTGCTGCAGGTCTCTTCTGAAGAAGCAAGCTATCCCTTTCTCGTTTCAAGGACTTCTCTGTTGGTAGTAATTCCTGTTCAAATGTTCCTGCTTTATGCAAGCTCATCCCTTTTCCTATCCTTAATTTTTGGTCAAATGTTAGGAAAGGTGAGGGGTTGTAATTTTTTAATTTTTAGATTTTGTAACAATGAGATACTGGTTGACATGTTCTAAAAATCATCAAATGCAATGCTTCGTGCAGTGCTTCCTAAAAGACTAGAAATACAAGGCAAAGAGGCAGCCATGCAACCTCCTGATGAAACTCTGTGGATGTCCATTCAGTTTCTGTTAAAATGTGCCTGTAGTATCTGGGCTAATTACCTCTTATGTACGAAGGTGTCTAATTTCAGTTTGAGAAAGCCTTCTGTGGAGGCCTACCTTGTGTGGCAAGACAAAGCTGCCTGCTAATATTTAAAGCTCAGTTGTGAAGAGGAGGGCTTTCTTCAGACAGAACAGGAAGTTGTAAATAGAAAAATGTGCATTTAAAGAAGTACAATATTGCTGAATGCAGGAAAAGATCCGTGACAATGAGATTTATTATGCCGTGGAGCAGTCTCCTGGGGCAAGATGTGAAAGCGCCAGTCTTTTAGCACAATTTGAAGCATAGTGAACAAAAGAAGATATATTGTATGGAAAAGATTTGCTCTGACAGGAAGATAAGACAGATGGACTGATAGATCTTTATAACTGCAAATCTATGATTCTCTGACTTGGAGGTCCCTGTTCCTTAATTAGTTCCATTAGTTTCAGCTAAACTGTTATGATGTGGTAGTTATTCTGCAAAGTAAAGTCAATAGACGTGTGTCTGTACAGCACTGTTGGCTACACTGCACGCAGTATAAGATGGAGGAGGAATTCGCTAGCAATGTAAAACTGACACATTTAAAAACATATTTAAAAAGGGAAAACTTCTAAAATTTTAAAAGTAGCTAAATATCTTCTGTGCATCAGGCTTATACTGGAGAACATAAAACCTTGCAGTTCTGTTATCCAGTACCACTAAGTTGAAGTATCATTCCTTGGAGAGAAATTCAGTTACAACAGTGGATGTCATAAATAGAACACCAATTGCTGACCACCAGTTTCCAGTGAGGAAAATTAGGCAAGCGTATAAACAACAGTGATTTTAATACAGTGTAAACTCCTGTGAGTGTTTCTAATACATATAAGCTAATGTACAGTGGTTGAGCAAGTTTATTAGTATGGCAATTGTAGTACAGCAACATGCAAAGGTTCCGTTCAGTCCTTGTTTTAATTTTCAGTGGAGAACTTGAGGGGAACTTAATGATCATATGTCATTATACTGAAATCTTTCTGAAAACCTGATTTTCTGTTCAGTACTAGCTATCCACTTCAGCAAGCTTCAGCTCGGGCCAGTGAAGGTAGTACTCTTTTCTACGTGGACAGTGAATACAGGCAGAAACTGTTTCTTTCAGGTCACAGCTGTAAGACTGCCACCAGAAGAAGTGCCTTCCCCACCCCGCTCCTACTCATTTTTTTTTTATTTGTGTGCAAAACCTAAAAGAATTTCAAGCAGTGGGAGCACAAGGTTTTATGACTTTGAGACTGCTCAGTCAGTAGGGTTTTGCATCAGGAAAGATGACAACTGGAGGCAATAATCCCCATGTCTGCTCAGTACCTGGCTTCTCAGTTAGGAAAACTAGTGGAAGGGTGGGACGGTTTTAACGCTATGAATATCTCAGCAAACTGGTAATATGTAATTTCAACAAAAAGTTAAAGCAACACAGCATAGTAAATATTTAGAGCTTTACTGTCAAATCCGAATAGACTATATTTGCTAGAAAAAGATGCTAATGTTTTCCTTGAGAAATACGGGATTTAGTCCTATAGATTTGAAGATTTATTCAACATTCTAGACTATCTATTTCATTGCATATACAATAGTTCTGTTCTTTATGAGCAGTGACAGAACAGATGCATTTTGCTACTTCCTTGGAAAGAAAAAGATAAAGAAATCAGAGTGCATCTCGAGTTTGGACTGAGAGCCGTTTTCTAGTTTTGTTTGCTGCACATTTTGTTATGGAACTCTCGGTCAGTCTGTGCTTGGTCTGCATGTGAACTGAGTTTAATGGCTACTGCAGGGTGGTGAGTTTCCAGGACTCATTGCTTGAGAAACACCTGGAGTGCCTGCACTAAGAAACTTCAGAGTATTGTATGACAGTTATGACTGTCAAGCTTAGTCAAATCACTTCAACCTAATAGCGTGATCTGTGTGTAGCTCATCTGAATTGCAGGTCATAGATTCATATTGTGCTATAGAGTTTGTTCATTGATGCTTGTGTGGCTTAGACAAATAATGCAGAAAGTAACATGAAAAATAAGAAACTATGCTGTTCTCAGATTTTGCTGCTCTTTCTCTAGAAAACATTTATTTCATTTGCCCATTTGTGAATGAGGATTATGATTGTAATGTGCTTTCATTTTAAAAAAAAATCTTTATTTAAAAATTTGGATTTTCAGCCTTGCATTCCTATCACAGTTAACCTGCCATGAGAATTCAAAATATCAAAGGATACAGAACTTTAGTGAATATAAGATATTTTTTCTTATAACTTAATGGCCCAGATCATTTTGATGCTTTAAGGCAATGTTTGAGCAGCTGTTAAAAAAAATTTACATGTCCACAGAGTGCAATATTGTACACAGTACAGGCATCTTCAGGGAAAGCCAGCCCGGCTGAATGTATTTACAGCTCTGCTCAATTAAATAAGGTGTGTATCTATTCTGCAGAAATATGCTGTTCCACAAATAACTTAAACAGCTTTCCAAGATGGATGAGTATGTAAAGAGATGACCTGCTTGCATATATTTGGGCTTTGTGCCAAAGAGATTTGGATTTTACAAGCCATCTAATATCTTTTACAGTGCTTGTAAGGTTAGAATGGCATCCAATCTGAGCAGTTGCTTGGAGAAAGATGCCAAATTTTGTTTCAGTGACATAAAATACCTTATCATGAAGAAAGAACAGTAATAAAATTGTAAGAAAAAGAGATAAACGGAGACCTATATCAACAGAAAAAAAGATGTCTCTTTCTATTTACTGCAGATGCTGTGTTTGACAACTCTTAGCCTCTGGAAGATGTTCTTTTGAAGGCATTCTTTTCCTAACCCTAATTAAGTAAGTGGCATGTCCTGTTCTGGATACATGTTTAATTTCATCAATGTGTCAAGCAGAGGCCAGGTGCCTTTAATAGGAGACAACAGAGAAATATAAGATAAACCACAACTTTAGACTCTTAAATCTGCTTCTAACAGGCTGTCCTACAAAATGAAGGTGCCCTAGATTGAGCTGCTGAACGAATTTAAGAATCAGTGCAGGCTTCTTACCCAGTTCCATTTAGCTGAGGTTGTGGACATGTGTCGTCCCCCAGCCACAAATGTGTTTGCTGTCAGCCCTCTTTCCATGGGGACCTTACTCCATTTCTCTGCTTGTGGTTACCACCACAGCAGATCTAACAGGTCATGTGAGAACTCTCTAGCATGTTTCAAAGAATATGAGCTACATTAGTTTAAATGGTTGAATTAGAAAGTTTTGCCACTATTGGCTGATTTTCGTTCATCAGCCTAGAGGGGGAGGGGAAGGGAAAGAAAGAAAGGAGGGAAATCCCTGCTTTTTTTTTCCAGGACTGTACATCCGCCGTAGATTGTACTGAGCTCCAACAAGGGGCACTCCTAGAGCCCCATTATATATGGCAAAATTCTCCTGTCTTCTACATGACAGGATTGAAGTACTCCCTGCACGCAGCAGTCATCACTAGGTTTTCCTATACTCTTCCTTCTGTACTGGTTCTTATAATCATGTCTCCAAAGCTTTTGAGGATGGCAAAGAACAATTTTGAAGTCAATTGGTAAGACAAAATAAAGCCTAAATATGTGAAATAACCAAAGTGGCATAAGACATACAGGGAAAAAAAAAAAAGATCTAAAAATCAGATGCCCAGAATCACAGCTCAATATTCTAACTTTGTCACAGCATTTTTGAATTTTTCTGAGAGTACCTATCCCTTCACTAGTGAATTTCTATGGAGTAAACAAATGTAATTTCCCTTTGTATCAAATAAAACTAATCATTAGCCCAAGGAAAGATAAATGACTTGACTGAAAACCTACCCTGTGTCAGGGAAAGAGTTACTGTAGGAAAGTAGGCATTTCACCTCTTTGTAATGTTACTTTTGATGACTTCAAATATCCTTAGACCCCTGTAAATTATTATTTATCCTGAACAGTTTGGAGAAACAAAGAACAGTAATTATTTTGAACTACTAACTTTATTTTTTTCTTGTAACTGAGACAGTTGGCTTACATCCACTTGCAATATTTCCAGCTTTGCTTCATATATATTACCTTCTGTTTTATTTACTTTTGACCATATTTTCCGTAATTACCAAATGCCAGTACAATTTACGAATTTATGAAACGCATCCGGAAACCCATTCATTTTTATTTTGATTTAGTATTACAACTTTAGGCTCTGCTGGTTCCTTAAGATTATTTCATTTTTGAAAGTGTGAGGAAATATTTTTAAAGTACTACAGATAATTATTTTCTGTTGTTCTCTCAGGAATATTATACATTTTAATATTTATTAATAAGCACTGATTTTGATGACAGGAAATATTTTCCAAAAAGTGCCAATTCTATTTATAATTATACTTTTTTGAGAAAGCAAACTGAAACAAAAATTAAATGAACTGCATATGTGAGACCCAAATTTCAGTGTCAATTTTTTGTTGGTCTTTTTCTGGTCCATGTTAAGCAGGTTAATGCATTTTCTTTCAGAACATGATTTTGAACAGCATGCCACTAAATATCTGACTCATCAAAAATAGAGAATAAAAATAACAGCATTACCTTTACAAACACTACTGTCTTGACACTTCACAGATTATATCTGCAAAGGTGCTTGGGTTCCGGTACATTTGGCATGTTCTAGACAGAGTGTAGTTGAATGCATTTCAGCCTAATTCTCGTAAATAATTTCAACAGTGAAAAAAAAAATTAGGACACATTGATTTTGCTACATATTGCATTTCTAAGTGTGCTGCAGAAGCTCTGCCTTTTGGCTTTGAGTAAATGGAGCAAGAGTTTTCTGTGCAGAAAGAGGACATAAAGCTTGAAAATAGGAATAGCATAGCAAATAATAAAAAGGAGTGAAAGTGTGTCAAAGTAAAATTTAGAACTATCATATAAGCTACATGAAAAAAAATACCATGCTACCCTATTATACTGAAAGTAGCAATCAAAATATCACCACTATGAAGTGTGACCTCTGGAACCTGTTCTGTAGTTGCTTAGTGAGCACTGAATACTTAGTGACTTTGAAACCTGCTGGTCAGAGTGTCAGTGGGTCATTTCAGTGTTCCAAGCAGATTGATCAAGGAATTGGTCAAGCTGGGAGCTGAAATCTGGCATCCTAAATCATACGTACTTTGTTACCAATGAAATTGTCCTGTATAAAGCTGTGTGCTACCATGTCCAAAATGCTTTTAAAGCTTACCCAGTCTTGCATATCTGTATTCCACGCTGCTGCAATTTAAAAGACAGATAATCCTTCTGACTCATCTAAACAGAGTATGTTTATTATCCAGAACTCTGCAAGTTTCAGTCCTTTTTCTGAGACATTTCAGTGACACTGCTATAAAGAAAAAAGGAAATAAAGTATATGCACTCATTAACCAGTCGTCAGCTTTCAAATGAAATTTCTGTCATTTAGAGTTATGTGAAAAACAAAATAAAATTCAGGAATGCAGAGGAAATGGAGAACTCTATCTCATTTTGGCAAGCACATTATTACATGCTCATATGCATTTTTTCATTATTACATAGTGTAACAAAGGAACCATTGGAAAAGTCTACTGTGCTTACAATTTCAGTCTGTTTTTTTCTAAATTCAGAAGTTTCATAAAACTTGAGCTATAAATTAAAGAGAGCTGGTAGATGATTCAAAGCTGTTCTGGTGGTTATCGTTCATGTATCATAGAACAGTCAGTAACACACAACATTAGGCTGAGCATTATCACTTGTCATAATTGGCTAATTCCTTGTGCTCTTTCCTTTCCTCCTTTAAATAACTACTCACATGTGCACTTCCTCGTAAACTTTATCAGCCAGTAATTAGCACACTATAGAAATATGGATCACATTTTGCATTAAAGTTTCATTTCCCATGAAATTTCATTTCTTATTTCTCGTGAAGAAAATATAACTGTCCACACAGTGGGACATAGTAATATATATTTTTATTCTAGCAAGCGTGACATCTTTGATTTAGGAAGTCAAGCATATAGTCTCTGTGCCAAAAATAAATAGACCCTTCTGTTTCATTTCATTGAGAAGTAATTCTCCCTCAAGTACATGGGAACCTTGCGTGTTTGCACAAAGTGTAAGAAAGCAAGCAAAACCAAAAAAATTTTGTATCTGGGCAAAATTTCTTTCATCCAGCAGAACTGTTTGAATGCCTCTTCAGCATTTACCTCTAACCAGAACAGATTGGAAACATTTGCACTGAAGTAAACAGATGGTGTCAATAATGACTGATACCCATTGGAGTTCTATAAACACAGACGTATTCATAGCCTGTCAAGCAGCCTGTATTGCAATCAAATGATACAAGTTACCCACTGGAACAAAAAGCACGAACAAGACCCAGACATCTTAGAGTTAGGGTGCCTAAAACTGGTCTCTTCATTGCATACTATTCTAGCATACCTTGTTTTACAGAAATGACGAGGTGAAATTGATAGGGAATGGTTTCAATGCTTTTAATGGTTGTGTGACAGAAAGGTAATGTACTAACTGGCCATTTTCTCTGAATATTTCTAAGCCTTTGAAGACTACCACTCCCAAACCAAAGTCGTATCCAAGTTGATGGACTAGTGGATAAGTAGAAATTATGCATTAGCATGACTGCTTATGTAATCATACTTGTGAAAAACAGGATGGTATGTAAATAGCATTGATGTCATTCTCCTTACAGCTCATTCAACTCATACTCTAGATGTCGGATTTCCATACAGAAATCAAGCAGTCTCTTTTCATGGAAAACTTTTAAGACCGTCGAAAGAGTGAATCCATGGGAACCCATTCCAGATGATAGTAACATGTCACTGAAAAAGTGTTATTTAGCAAGACATAGTTATTGAAACTGAACTTTAAAAATGCAGTTGTTTAGGGTCTGGAGCACAGGTCTTACGAGGAGCAGCTGAGGGATCTGGGGTTGTTTAGTCTAGAGAAGAGGAGGCTGAGAGGAAACCTTGAAAGGAGGTTGTAGTGAGGTGGGTGCTGGCCTCCTCTCTAAAGTAACAAGTGATAGGACAAGAGGAAATGGCCTCAAGTTGCTCCAGGGGAGGTTTAGGATGGATATTAGAAAAAAATTTCTTCTCTGAAAGAGTGATCAGGCATTGGAACAGGCTGCCCAGGGAAGTGGTGGAGTCACCATCCCTGGAGGTGTTCAAGAAACATGTAGATGTGGTGCTTAGGGACATGGTTTAGTGAGTTAGGTGGTGTTGGGTTGATCCTTGAGGTCTTTTCCAACCTTAATGATTCTATGATTCTAAGAGCAACTGGTGAGTGGAATTAACTTAAAAAATGATCCATCAGAATGTTTTTAAATATATTATCTCATGTAGGGCTCTGGTACCTTGACTGATGTGACAGGTCTTGATTGGTAAATAAGATTTCCTCTCCTGTCACAAGTTTATAGAAAAACTGCTTGCTATTTTAATACAATAAAGATAATGATTGTATAAAAACCTATGAATACAAAATGTATGCTCAATGATTTCCATTATTAACACAATTCTGTAAAACTAGCATATACCTAGATTCCCAGCATCACAACCAGTCTTGCTGCTCACTATTTCAGAAAACTAGGCTATGGTAGCAGACAAACTCATTACACAGCAAAAGACTATGATATCCTAAGACAGAATACACAACAGCCTCTATGAGTGTGTGCATATGCACCTACTGATAATGTACTCTAATCAGGGATGTAACTGAGTTCAGATTTTCATACAGGAGTAAGACAGTAGGCTATATCTTGATAGCACAGTTGAAAATGGACATAGAAATTTGTTTACTAACTCATACCTAATTGCTTATCGTTGAGTGCATTCTATTTAATAAGTGCACAGACCGAGAACTTATATGTTCAATCCTTCAGTATTCTTTACTTTGTGAAAGTCTGACAACCTGTGTAAAATTAAATGCTACAAAAATGGAACTCAGTACTTAAGTCTTAGTTCCCATTATAAAAACTCATAAATGACTTGACCTGACAATGGGGTATTTCAGGTGTTCAGATCAATTTACTTCCATAGTGAATATGTGAAATAGAAGATCTGAATTTAATTCTGAGTGCTTGTATTAATATATTTAAATTAATATTGTCTCTGTTTCGAGCAGGCTCAGTGATTGTATCTGCTGATTGCCAAAATGATTATATATTATTGTTATATATTATTATGATTTATATTAGAAGTCATTGCCTGAAGCAATGCTTATTTCTTACAGCTTTTTTTTTCAAACCTGAAACACCATGCTGCTGTCTTTTCTTTAACTACGGTATTTTTGAAATTAAAAAATGCAATCACCTACTACTACTTGGTTATATACATTTTGTGCTGTATGAATTGCTTCATTTTATTTATTTTCATTTGCCAGAACACAAGACAGGTCAAAAAACTATAAAAGTATTCAAGCTGCTTGAAGGATATTCTACACTGGAAAAAAAATCGTTCATTGATAACCCTAATATAAAAATAGAATTTGAGAATGATCAGTGCCTGCCCTGTTTTTCTTCTCTACTTCCTGGTAGTATGAATTACGTTTTATATAGAAAGGGATCTCCTTTGTTTCTTAGAGCAATGAAGAATTAGATGGAAGAAATGTTGACACATCAATAAAGAGAAAGTTTCTCTGCCTTATCATTCCTCCAGGTATTTAAACACTGTGTTTTTCTGAAGATCTCGAATGCTTTTCAACAATTTTCAGAAGCCTTGATTATCCTTTTCTAGGATATTACTCCATTTTTGGGGGGCAATGAAGGTAAGCTGGAGAAGGACACTTGGATGTATTTATTCACTGCCAACTGCATTGCAATTTAAACCCCACCCTGAGAACATAAATTCTCACTATTCAGTAAAAATTCCCTGCAGCTAATGAGTCAAATATCTGTCAGCTGGGCCTCTTAATCCACTGAAAACATGATATTTGCCCTTCTGTTTGAACCAAACTGTGTGGGTTTTATCCAAAGATTGTGACAGTTCACTATCTGACAGTCATTACAATGATAAGTACACTCAAGAACCTAGATCGCAGAACAGGTAGTGATGAACTAGACAAATGCAGGATATGAAGCTGAACACAAGCTTGCAACAGACATTGAGCATTTAAATTACTTTTTCTTAAATTTGGCTTTATAGTTTCCCTTTATAATATAGTAAAAGGCAGATATTTTCCAGATTTGACACACTTTCAGTATTAGTGGGGTATTGGGATTTCTTTGTCCACTGTTTTTTCTCCATTGTCTTCTGAGGCATAAGTAAGAGAATTCAGAATGTATACAATTCCCACTGCTGTATGTCAAATATCTTAATTGAATCATAGAATATTGTTAAGTATTTACTAATATGTCATTTGGTATTGCTAGATATTCAAAATTGTCATATGTATTCTGGTTCTCTACTCCAGGTAAATAAATTACTCAGGAGAAGAAAAAGACCTATGAAAATTCTCATGCATATCACTTAAGATTCAATATTTAACAAAACATAAATTTGGTTTAATATATACTAGGAAATGTAAGGATATATTATTGCAGATCTCTTCAGTAAATGAATAGTCTTTGAGGAATAAGTAGACTTATAATTTTCCAATTAAAAAAACATAGTAGACCAACACAATATCAAACTTAAAAGACCATGCCAAAGAAAAAATATTTTGTGTTCCTGAATTTATATATTAGTACATACACAAACTGCAGAGATGGTACATTGATCCTTAGTACTCTAGAGGCTGACAAGGAATTTGGGTAACAAAGCTCTGCTTTTATGTATCAGCTAAATTCAATTTATAGACTAGAAATAATCTGAAATGGTGGTTCAGCAGTCTGGATAAACGTAAGGTCATCAGCACAAAATGCTTTTGGCTTGTTTCTATTTATAGCAAGTGGTGCATAGGTCAGCAAAAATTATAAGCACAAGGTTCATATTCCCTTAAAGTACTTAAATATTCATTTTGGAAGTTTCATTACCTTTTACATGCCTCTGACTGAGCTGGATCCATTCCAAGTGTTTCTCCTCCTTGCTTTCAGGTAAAAGGTTAGCCTGGAATGAATTAATCCATTTGGGTAAGTTCCTTCTACCCACCACTTTTTTTATCTCCACTGTCTTGTCTCTGACACTGCCAAAACCTGCCCTAGCAGAGATACTGGGATAGCAAGTATTAAGCATGCCTTGCTGTTCTCCTGGCTCTTTTGAGGTTTTGACTGTTCCCTGTCTGTCACCTTCACCACTGTGAGTGATGACGTAATCCGTAGCCGTCCTCACGCACTGCCATTTCCCTTCTCCTGTATAATTTCTGGTGAACATTTAGGTTTATATATGCCATTGCAAGTGAGTTCACTATGGTTGTTAGATTACAGTTAGTTTGATGCATAGTAAGAGCATTTTAAGAATTGCAAATATATTAATTTATCTGTATTAGGCAGTATTGCCTATCACTTTTTTACCTCACATTCTGCAAAGGGGTTCTGATCAGGACTGGGGATCCATTGCACAAATAGTTTGAAAAATTGGACATGACCTGAGAAAGCTAACTATAAATTTTTGGGAAGAGTCCCTGAGATAAGAAAATAACTATTTGAGGCACAAACCTTGCGGTATTTATCCTGCCTCTGAGTCGCAAAAAGTGTTTCTTGCCACTTTCTTTAATTTTAACACTAGGGTTTGCTTTCTTTTGCTTTTTTTTCCTCCAAATATTTCACTGCACACATCTTGTACTCTCCTCAGCCCAGAATTCTGAAGCATGATTCTTTCATGCTTCATAAGAATTTCCAGAGTTTTGTTTTGAACCTTGTTATTTTGATAGTTCTTTATTCTGTCAGCAATGACTGGAATAGGATGGCACTCAGGGGAAAGGGAGGTATATGCCACTACAAAGTCAGTATATTTTCTAAGCTCCCTTATGCTGGGGTTATGACTGTCTCTAAATAGACTTGTCTAACTTTGCATTCTGTCAGTCATTCAAAAGAAAAGATCAACATTCTGTTAACTTTGCATTCTGTCAGTCATTCAAAAGAAAAGATCAACATTCTGTCTTCATTCAGTCCCTAGGAGAAACCAGACAAGACATCCTAACAAAATAAATGTAGGAAATGACACTCTATTCTGCCCCTTAAGCCTGAAAATGGTGGAAAATCCATAGCTATCAATTGTTTTTCTTCTTTGTGTGCAGAGCTGGGCCTTCTTTATGTAACAATATGGATATTTGCAGTTTTCCCAAAATGCTGTTGGTGAAATTTGTCCTTGGTGCAAGCCCACCAATGAATGGAGACACACCTGGAAGTAATGTGACTCACTATTCCTGAGAAAAAGGTAGAAGGGTCCCATAATGAGATCATACTGTCTCTGCAACTAACGAATCATGAACAGATGATAAACGTTAAATTGCAAAGATTAAATTTCATTGACAAATAGAAAAGGAACTGTCATTGTCCCAGACTGAGAGCAAGAGCGGTTCTACCAAAAGCTAACATGAAGTCCCTTTTGTTTGTCTCCTGTCCATTATACACTGACTACAGTAGGCACAGGAATTTTGTTGCGTCCAGTCCTACACAGTAGATGTTCCACAGCTTGCTGCTTCAGCAAATCCAACAGATCTCAGTACTTATCTCTATGTGTTTTAACCCTTGACAAATTAGTACATTGTTGTGTTGCATGTGTACACATGCCGAACACCCCTTTCTCATCAAACACAGATCGTTAAACATAGAGCATCTACTATTAAATAAAGCCTTATCAAAATAAAATATAAGCATATTTGTGACTGTTTTCCCATGGCTGAAAAAGGGTAACATTTCCCGAGTGCCAACAGGTGACCCAAATCTATCTGAGGAGATTTCTTCAGATCTGAGTGAGTTCACATTAATTGTATGGAAGAGCTCCAGCTTGCCAAATGTCTAAAGTGAGAAAGGCTGAAATAAGGTGGGCAAAGATTTGGGAAAACTGAATTACCTGAAGGTAAGCAAACTAAGGGGAAAGGATATGGTGAGCTTAGTAAGGTTTTTAAAAGCTGCCTTGAAGTGGAGTCACTGTTACAGTAACCAGCGGAACATATTACCATCATAATTTTCCATGCACCGAGCAGATAATACTTTTTTAAAGTGATCTTGGAATGGGCTGATAGTTGCAAGAGGAGATTGGGAAGTTATTTCTTCGCTCATGATTGACTGGGGCTGATTTTTCCTGTAATCTTGCTGGAGAGTTTCATGGGCTTGTTCTATAAAAAATGGGGAGGCATGGGTACCTTCTGCTTACTGTCTTTCCATCTGTGTCTCTCCTCTTAAATGTTTCTCTCAGTGAAAAACATATCAATAGTTGTCATATTATTTCTGTCTAATTCATTTCTGCCCTCTATTTATGAATCCATGCTTTGTCCCTAGAAAATAAATTGCAAAATCACTGCGCTAGCAAAACAACCAGGAGCAGAAAGGAGGTGGGAGGGAAACAAACAAAATAATCCAAAGCAAAGTTTAATTGATATATCAGTGCTTACACGTCAAAAAGAACAAAACAAATTGTACACTTTCAAATAGTATATTAGGAATCAAAGTCTATGGATTGTCACATGAATGTGGTGTTGCTCAGCCTATGGGCTCAGGCACATTTACAAGCAATATTTTGTGTACCAAGCCAAACCCATCCAACCACCTATCGGCAGTTCAGAGCTCCGTCACCTATATGCTGGTACAGACTATAGCCTCACAGTAAAGCCTTGTATGAACATGATGCAAACAAAGCTTCTGAAAGTGGTTTTCCTTCACCTGATGAAAATACAACTGAAGGAATTAAATGATTTATGGGTACGATCTACAATAACACTCAATTATCCCATGGTTTTGCCATTTATAGCCCTGCATGGATGGCTGCACAAGCTGCCTGATGTTCCTATGTCAGGGACCAGACCCCTACTGATCCCCTCCCAGATGATCCATGTTTATGTCTCAAACAATGAGCAGAATACTTTCTAAGGAAGAGACTCCACTAGGAGTGCTTGGGCAGAGAACTCAGACAAAATATTTCTAAAGAAGAGACGCCGCCATGTCTAGGAACATCTGTCGAGGTGGGGCATGGGTGCTGAGGGCTGAAGTCAGCTCCTTGGTGAAGAACCAGCTGCTGTACCCCACGAAGCTAACCTGGATTCAGGGCTGTTGCGCCCCTCACAGTTCAACCCCAAAGGTGACCTGGATGCTGCTCACCCACTCCTCCACCCCGAGGGGTGGTTCAGGACTGGACCAGACCAAACTGTATAAAAGGTGAGCCTGAACTGTACTCTCCGCCAACCCACCACCATCCCGGGTCGACCCATCACCACCCCATGCATGAAGTTTCTGCCTGAAACGAAGACTTCTGCCTGAAGAGAAGACACGTGCTGGAACGAGGGATTGGTGATATTCTCTGTGTCTCTGTTTGTGTGTTTCTGTCTCTTTAACTCTGTCTTTCTGCCCCTCTTTCTTACTTTTCAACTTCTTTGTACTGTCTTATAACTGATACGTGTGATTTGGTGCTTGGCTCAGAGAAGTTGATTCGTGACGTTTTTACAGTTCCTGAGGTAAATAAAATTGTGTTGTATTGTTCCTCGAGTCATTGTCTGACTCCACCTAGCCCAGTGCTCCTTTTTGGGGAATCACAAAATCCTTCTCTTGACTGTCCACTGGAGTGGGACAAGACAGCCTATAACTAAGCAAGTTCTTCCTCCTCCCAGTAATGTCTACCTGAGCCTTCTCTGCTTATTGGCTAACAATAGTGAATTAGGAGGCTAGCAGCTTTTGGAAGCTAATGAAAAACACTGTTGTGAGAGAAGAGAGGCTTTAGGAAAAACGATGAAGAAGGAAAAAGAACAGAGAGCAGTTTTACTAAAGAAGAGCAGAAACCTGTAAAGTTGTTGTTCTGAGGTAAGGGCTGATTCTGCTCCTACCTTTGCTCTCCCATGGTGTGTGGAAGGCAATGGCCCCATTCCTGTGCTGGCTGAATGCTCTGAACTTAGTTTCTGTAAGCACAGTGCCGCTGCAGGCCAACAAGCAAGGCTCCCAAATCTGATAACTGGGAGCTTCCAGCAGACAGATTTAACTGCAATATAGCAGGACTGGGCAACCTATACCACATGCAGGGCAGAAGCAGACTGCATGATCTGCCACAACTGTGAAACCCCCTTTGGAATAGCATGTTGAAGCAAAACTTCACAGTTTACCTTCAGCCTGTAAACTAAATTGTGGAAAATTCCATTGTCTTTGAAAAAGTCATATTTTAGTGAGTTCCACCCATTTCCATCTATAAACACAGGGTTAAGAGGCTAACCTTTTGAAATGCAGAGGATGCTAAATATTTTCTACAGAGTGATGGGTCTCTATGTGTTAATATTCTGTTTTCTCAGCTTACATATTGGCAAGCCTCAGAAAACAAAATAAAGACACAGTATATTTGTCCACATTGAACAAACACTTGTTTTAACCCCTGGTTGGTGGTGTGCATGATCCCCATTTCACACAGTCTCATTTTTCTTAGCTAATCCCTCCTTCAGAACTTCAAGCCTGTTTTAACAGTGTTGCTAATTATGGCTTTCTGTAAAGACAGCATTCCCAGAGGAATTTGAATTACGGGAAGAAGCAAATACTGCTACTTGGAAAACTGTGCAGAGAAGGAGAGTGATTTTTAAAATGATTACTGGTGATATCAAGTGTTGAGTAACTGCATTGTTTATCATCTAAATTACTTTTATCTTGTACTCCAGGTCATTCACAAAGTCTAAATCTAATAGTGCTTTGTCTTTTATGTCTTGAACATGTGTAACTTAAAGCATGTGGTACTTTAATTTTGTGGGTCTAGTCTGTTCTATCTGGTGAAAGAAAAGGGTTTACCACAGGAAGGGAGCTTCTTAAAAAACAAACCTATATTTTGGTTCTTAGACATTCTTGGCATCTTCAAACTGAAATGTCATGATGGGATATGTTTGCAATTAGACATTTTTAAACTGTCTAAACTTGTCTAAACAAAATTTCAGGTTCTGAGATATGACCATCAAGTTAAATGTGAACAGAACACAGTTTGTCTCTCTGTAGTACTTGTATCAAATATGCAAAAGTCTTCAGATTGATATAAATACGGTACTTCACACACCTTTCTGTTCCAGTGAAGGTTACTTAATCAACTGTGTTTGGTGACATTTTGAAGAAAAGGAAATTATTTTTTTTTTCAGACAAAAGCTTTCTCCAATGTTTTACATTTTGAAGTGATCAGTCTCTCTGAGTTTATTATCTCTTCACTATTTACGGTTGTTGTTTACTTTTCCCTACCTTTTGGGAACAACCAGAAGAGAACTGTTCCACATTTACTTGCAGTCAATGCCTCAATCTATCAGGTTACCATAAAGGGCACCAATTAGGCATTTTTTCTGTGCTGAATTTAATTGCTAGCAGAAATTTCATAGCTTTTTAAGATAGTGGCTTTAAGCAGCAGAGAGAGACAGAGACAGAGAGACAACAAAACAGCAAAAAAAACCTTACCGTCCAAAATATCTTCACACGTAGAGTATATGGGAAATATGTGCAGTATCGTGAAACTTCTCTGTTGTACTTGCAACATCAGTGAGTAGAAGGAGATGCAGAAAGTAGATAACCAAAATCTACATTAAAAATCTTAGCTTGACAGTGAAATATCTTTTATAATAATATTTGTATCAAAAGGAGCATTAGCAGCAGGTCAAAGGATGTGATTCTCCCCCTCTACTCTGCTCTTGTGAGACCCCACCTGGAGTACTGTGTTCAGATGTGGGGCCCCCAGCATAAAAAAGCCATGGACCTGTTGGAGCAAATCCAGAGGAGAGCCACAAAGATGGTCAGAGGGCTGGAGCATCTCCCCTTATGAGACAGGCTGAAAGAGTTGGGGTTGTTCAGCCTGGAGAAGAGAAGGCTCTGAGGAGACCTAACAGCAGCTTTCCAGTACCTAAAAGGGGCCTACAGGAGAGATGGGGAGGCACTCTTTATCAGGGAGTGTAGTGAGAGGACAAGGGGTAATGGTTATAAGCTGAAAGAGGGCAGATTTAGATTAGATATTAGGAAGAAATTTTTACTGTCAGGGTGGTGAGACACTGGAACAGGTTGCCCAGGGAAGCTGTGGGTGCCCCATCCCTGGAGGTGTTCAGGGGCAGGCTGGATGAGGCTTTGAGCAACCTCTTCAAGTGGGAGGTGTCCCTGCCCATGGCAGGGGGATTGGAAATCGATCTTTAAAGTCCTTTCCAACCCTAACCATTCTATGATTCTATAATTTTATGATTCTGTAATTTCACAGAGACGGGAGAATGGAGAAAGTGGGGGACGGGAGAATGGAGAAAACAAGATGGCACTGAAGCTGAGAAAATACTGCATAGTGGTTTAGAGAAGTTCCCTAAGCAACACTAGCCAGCAGGTCAGCAATGTTTTATTGGTAATAAGGATTCATAATCAGATATGATCCCACAATATCACACATGGTGTTTTGCTGGCACTATACAGTACTGCACTTCAAAGAAAAGCTAACAAAGAGTGTGGGACTCTGGACTTGATGGTAGGACCTCTCTGCAGGGGTGTTTCAAGGCTGATGCATTCCTTCCACTGAGACCATTACGCCACCATTAGTCATAATATGTAAAGAAGACACATTTACTCAATTGCACAACACTTTTTGACACCGGTTCAACAACTTGTGTACCATGTACTTACATTGAAAAAGGTTGAATATTCACCTCTGAGATGATTGTGATACCTTCCTGCCTACACATAAAGTATAAACCTTGCTTGGATCATGGCTTGTAAAGGTGGACTATAAATAATTTAGTCTAATTAGAGAGAGAAATGACTTCTGGTCCCAGTGATTCCTTTTCTGTAAACTACGCATTACAGTCAGTAACAAGTACTCCAGCCATGCACATTATTCTCTGTCATTTATTCAAACATACTTTTAAAACAATTTCATTTTTTATAAACATGTATGTGTACACAATTTTTAACTCCAGTTGCTGTAATTGCATCTAATCTAGTCAAATTGATTTTTATTAAAGTTCACACTGTGAGACTAATGAACCTAAAACACTGGAATAATTCTCATTACACACAGTTAGATCTATTTACTGAATCTGCATTGTCTCATACCCAGAAGGAAAAAGAAACAAAACAAAACCCAAAACACCACCAAGATGCAAAACACATCTTCTCAAACATTTTCCCTACAGGAAATAGTTTAATTTAACTATGTTTTAATAGATACGGGAATGTAAGCAATGTTTCCCTTACTGAGTTTTAATATGAAAGAATGGTTGACTGATGAAGAGTGGTTTAAGGGATAAAGAAACTAGAAGAAAAGTCAGCTGCTGGTGATGGACAACTAGATGATACAGATACAGACAGTTGACATGCTTATAAAATTGATATATCCAGAAGCCTAAGGGAAGATAATTCTGGCTAACAGAAAACTGTCCTTTCATATTTTTTTCCCAATGGCCTGTAGACAGGGAATGATCTAGAAATCATTCACAAGGCCATTCTTCCCCTCTTCATCCAGTACCCCTTTCAAAACGTGTTCTCCCATGACACATGAAAATAACTGGCCAAGAAACAAAAAGGAGACTGAGTGGACTGTGTAGATGATGCATATGTAGCAAGGAAAATGGGTGCATTTCAAGATCTACTAGTCTTCATAACATGACACCCCTATCCTTTGAGGGACTGAGAGACATATTATTAAGTAGAGCAAACTAAAATCACACTTTTTTTCCAATACATGAGTTTCATCATGGTCTCTTTGCTCAAAAGCTTGAGTAAATGGATCTTGGTTATGTGATGGTGAAGAAACTTTTTGAGATTCGAGGAGCTGTTTTGCTTTTCACTCCAAAGACAACTGAAGACAGACTAGACTGTAAAAATGAAAATAACTGTTGAAACACTTAAGTTTTCACCACCCTATTCCCCAAGCAGGCAGTGCCTATTTAACCCACTTCAGTACCAGAGCTCTCTTTTGAGAAAGGAGCGCAAACAGGATGCACAATGACAGAATTTTCAAATGAAAGCTCCTCCACAGGTAACAAAACATATTTTGTCACAAAACCAAGGAAAAGTGATTCCTTCCTGTGCTAATGACATTTCTGCACCTGGCAGAACAGAGAAAGACCTTTCTCAGTCTGTGCTCTTAGTGCCTCCAATACAATATCAAATTTTTCCATGGCTTTAAATTCATGATAAGGGCTATCAAAATAGGTTATCTCCTCACCTGCCTGAAGGGAATGGCTTTTGTGTCACATTTAGAGTTGGGAAAAATGCAGAACTACTTTTCCATCAACACTTTCATTGACTTTTTCATGGTAGTTTTTTAAGCTTTTTTAGCTGCTGTTAATTATGGATCATCCAACACAAATGCATCAATAAAGTATTCCAGATAACTCCTCAGAAATGAGAATACATAAATCCCCTGCTCAATAGGCTATGCAATCTGTTCACCCTTGAAAAAAAACCAAACCAAACCAAAACAAAACAAAAATTTGAGATACTGCAATCTCTATGACAATTAATTTAAAGTGGAATTCGTTAATGTTGTACGAGGTCCTCCACTGCACTAAATCAGCACAGCCTCACGAATCAATGGAATGACACTGAATTGCACCAGATGAGAATAGGCCTGCAGGTTTTTGTAACTAATGGTTCTTTTTTAAGAGCTTTGTTGCTATTATTCTATCCATTTTAAGTTTACTTAAATATGTTTTTTTCTAAAGAAAAGTTTAGTTAGTTAGTGTATGTTTATTTTAATGGCAAAATATTACATCTGTTTTCTGTTTGCAAAACACAAAATAACAAAGATTTTACTTGAGTAGTTGGAATTATTCAGTTTCTCTCTTATACTTGGCTAGTGATGGATAAGACAATGATGGCTCTGCTAAGGAGATCAGGTGGTCCTCTGATCTCCTAGATGGGGAACCCAGTCAGATGTGGGTTGCTTCCAGCATACATGCTGGATTTCCTTCCCATGGAAGCCATGGTGGGGGAGAAGAGGCAGGTCTTCTACAGAGTCAGGACACTGATTTAAGCTCTGGAGCTGAGAAGGCTCACAGGTTTTACAGCTTAAGCGTAGCCTTTATGCCATATTGGACCTTTCTGCCCTTCTGCAAACTATAGTACTCAGTGTCACCAGACTTTGTTGCACTGTTAATGTTCTCACTTTTGGGAATTATGTGTCATTTTAAAGTAGACTGCATATTTTCTGCATTGCTCACCTTTCGGAGCTGCAAGTACAGGCAAAGATGTAATTTTACAAAGTCTGAAGCACATGCTTAAACCATGAATCTAAGATATGGTTTGGGAAGGACAAGAAAAATAGGTATTTAGTGAAAACCCTTTAATTTCTCATGTTTTGTGATTAAACCATAGAAAGAGGTTGGACGGAAAAAAAGAGCCTGGAGTGTTGTCTGTCAGCTTTCTGCCTTTAGCATTTCTATTTACTGTGCTAATGAAGTACCTGTAGCAAGCACCTGTATAGGTAAGTAAAAATGGCGGGGAAGGTTTAATTTTAACATTTTACACATATTCTGGCTTCAGACATATATATGTGCCAAAATATATCACGATATGTCCCACAGCACACAAAATTAGTAACATCCTGCTTTCTTTTATACAAAACTGCCTAGTGTATTTCCCGTTCCCAGGTCCACTGCTTGGTCTCCACAAGTACAAAAGACAGCCAAAAGCAGGGAGAAATTACTCCATGGAGTTGGACTTCTGTGTTAATTATGAGCTGGTTAGCAAGCACCTACTATTCACCAACTTAGAAAACAATTTGAAATTCAAGTAACTCTCAGCAAGAACTTAACAAAAACCATCAGGAAGCCAGGCAGCTAGCCAGTTTCATATGCCTCATCTCTCAAAGATTCTTTTGCTCTTATGCTCTCCCCTACCACCGTACACCAACATTTTCCTGCTTTTCTTTCTATATTTGAAGTGGAAACATGTTTACAATGTCTCCTATATATTTTCTGGAAGAGAGATTTTAATGCCTTGTTATGACAGAAATTATTCAGCAAGGCATGGTTAAGGAATAAAATAATGTGTTAATATAGAAAGACATTTTTCTATTCAAAAGAGCAAACATTTAAATGTTAGTGAAAAAATGTGCTTGGGCCAAATTAGGTTGAAAACCTGGCACATGATATAAGGAGTCGGAGCACATCATTTCCAGCTTTTCTCAAGTTTTCATTGAAGCAACAGTGTGAAATTAACTTAAATTGTGTAGCAATTTGAGAAATGCTTTGATGATGATGAGCCATTCAACATTTCTGAGTTAGTTTTTTGGCCAGTTTACAATTTCTGTTTTCTAATAATTGTGCTCAACAGAAAGATCAGGTAAAACTGATGTAAATTTATATTTTTTGGACATCACAGTTGCAGACATGGTAGAGGAAAGAGAGATGATGTCTGTGAGTTCAGGAGTGTGAATGAAAATCACCCATCATCATCATAGAACCATCATAGAATGGCCTGGGTTGAAAAGGACCATAGCGATCCCCTAGTTTCAACCCCCCCGCCATATGCAGGGCCGCCAACCACTAGACCAGGCTGCTCAGAGCCACATCCAGCCTGACCTTGAATGCCTCCAGGGATGGGGCATCCATGACCTCCCTAGGCAACCTGTTCCAGTGTGCCACCACCCTTTGGGTGAAAAACTTTCTCCTAATCTCTAACCTAAACCTCCCCTGTCTTAATTTAAAACCATTCCCCCTTGTCCTATCACTATCCACCCTCGTAAACAGTCTCTCCTCCTCCTCCTGTTTATACGCTCCCTTCAAGTACTGGAAGGCTGCAGTGAGGTCTCCCTGGAGCCTTCTCTTCTCCAAGTTAACAAGCCCAGTTCCCTCAACCTTTCCTCACAGGAGAGGTGCTCCAGCCCTCTGATCATCTTAGTGGCCCTCCTCTGCACCCCCTCCAAGAGCTCCACGTCCTTCCTGTGCTGGGGGCCCCAGGCCTGGACACAGTACTCCAGATGGGGCCTCACAAGAGCCGAGTAGAGGGGCACAATCACCTCCCTCTCCCTGCTGGCCACCCCTTTTTTAATGCAGCCCAAAACACAGTTGGCTTTGTGGGCAGCAAGCACACACTGCTGGCTCATGTCCAGCTTCTCGTCCACCAGGACCCCCAAGTCCTTCTCCACAGGGCTGCTCTCAAGGAGATCTTACCCCAGTTTGTATAAATACCTGGGGTTGCCCCAACCCAAGTACAGCACCCTGCACTTGGCCTTATTAAACCTCATTAGGTATTACACAGGCCCACTTCTCCAGCCTGTCCAGGTCCCTCTGGATGGCTTTCCTTTCTTCCAATGTGTTGACAGCACCACTCAGCTTAGTATCATCCGCGAACTTGCTGAGGGTGCACTCGATGCCATCGTCTATGTCGTTGATGAAGATGTTAAAGAGCATCAGTCCCAAGACAGACCCCTGAGGGACACCGTTCGTGACCGGCCTCCACCCTGACACAGAACCATTAATCATAACCCTTTGGCTGCGTCCAGCCAGCCAATTCCTAATCCATCGTACAGTCCATCCTTCAAATCCACACCTCTCCAATTTAGAGAGAAGGATGTGGTGAGGCACCATGTCAAAGGCTTTGCAGAAATCCAGGTAGATGACATCCATCGCCCTCCCCCTGTCCACCAAACCCGTCACTCCATCATAGAAGGCCACCAGATTGGTCAGGCAAGATCTGCCCTTGGTGAAGCCATGCTGGCTGTCTCGAATCACCTCTTTGTCTCATATGTGCCTTAGCGTAGCTTCTGGGAGGATCTGTTCCATGATCTTCCCAGGCACAGAGGTGAGGCTCACCGGCCTGTAGTTGCCTGGGTCTTCTTTTCTCCTTTTCTTAAAAGTGGGAGTAATATTTCCCTTTTTCCAGTCTTTGGGGACCTCCCCAGACAGCCAGGATTTTTCAAATGTGATGGAGAGAGGCTCAGCAACCACATCAGCCATCTCTTTCAGAACCCTAGGATGGATATCATCTAGTCCCATGGACTTATACACGTTCAATTTCATGAGGAGGACTCGGACTCGTTCCACCTTTACAGTGGGACAGAAACCACTCCCCACACCCTCACCTAGAGGCTCAGGGTCCTGGCAGATACGAGAAGCCTGACCACCGGCGAAGACTGAGGCAAAGCACTCATTAAGTACCTCAGCTTTTTCTATGTCTAAAGAAGCCAGCTCCCCATTACCTTTCATCAGAGGGGGAACACTCTCCTTGGCCTGTCTCCTCCTGCCTAAGTACCTGTAGAACCCCTTCTTGTTATCTTTCACATCCCTTGCCAAGTTCAGCTCCATCTGTGCCTTGGCTTTCCTAATCCTATCTCTGCACACACGGACAGCAGCCCTGTATTCCTCCCAGGCTACACAACCCCGCTCCCACTTCCTGTACATTTCCCTCTTTTCCCTCAGTTTAAGCTGCAGGTCCTTGCATAGCCATGACGGTCACCTGCCTCCCCTGCTTGACTTCTTTTGCTGGGGTATGGAGAGCCGCTGCGCTCTCACAAGGGTGTCCTTAAAGAGCTGCCAGCACTGTTCTGCACCCATGCCCTTAAGGACAGTTTCCCAGGGCATCCCACTCAGCAGCTCCTCGAGCAGCCGGAAGTTTGCTCTCCTGAAGCACAGGGTCCTCCTGGCTTTGCTTTTAGCCAGGCCCCCCTTCCTCCAGATCACAAACTCCACCAAGGCATGGTCACTACAGCCCAGGATGCCTCCAATCTTAACCTCTCTAATGCTCTCCTCCACAGTTGTGAGGACCAGGTCCAGTAGGGCCTCTCCTCGGGTGGGTCCGTCTATTACCTGGACCAGGAAGTTGTCCTCAACAGACTCCAGGAATCTCCCAGATTGTCTGCCACCTGCTGTGCCACTATCCCAGCAGATATCTGGGTGGTGGAGATCCCCCATCAGGACAAGATTCTGCACGCAGGACACCTCCTGCAGCTGGAGCAAAAAGGCCTCATCAACAGGCTCCCCCGGATCAGGTGGCGTGTAGCAGACCCCAACCACTAGATGCCCTATACTGGAACGATCCTTGATTTTTACCCATAAGCTCTCAACCTGATCGTGGCTGTTCCTCAGACACAGCTCTTCACAGTCTATCCCCTCTTTGACATAGAGGGCAACTCCCCCACCCCTCTTACCTTGCCTATCCCTTCTGAAGAGCTGACACCCCTCAATGGTGGTATTCCAGTTATGGGAGTCATCCCACCATGTTTCCATGGTAGCAACAAGGTCATAACTTTCCAAGTGCAACATGGTTTCCAGCTCATCCTGTCTTTTAGAAACAGTACTGAGGCAGGCTCAGGCCAGGCATCCTGACATCCCAGGATATACAGAGCTAAACCTTTGCAGGTTCATCTGAGATTTCATCATTCCTTTGGGTGACATGCACAAAGTTTCAAACCTTGGGACCTGTCATTCTAAACTAAGTGATCTGATTTTCACTTTGAGGTGGAAAAGCCAGATTTCTGAAGTCAGTGTTTGGTTTCCACATCGTTGGCTCTAGGCTCCTAAAGAATGAGAAGCCATTCAACTTTTCTGGTAGTTGCTGATTTACCTAAATGTTGCACCTCCTCACGATTTTTATGCAGCCTCTACCATTTTGCCTTTCACCTTCTCCTACTGCTACAGGACAGGGTGCATGGTTCTATTTCAATGAAATGTGGAAACTAAATTAAATAAGACCAGTAGTCACAACTATGTGAATATCTATTAAAAAGGTCTAAAGCAAGCAATGTACTGAAAACACATACAAGAAGAAAAACAAATATGTTATCTGTAGGTTGAAAGACAGAGAGGGAAGGTTTGACTTCATGATGTGTACTGATGTAGGAAATTAAATTGGTCAGGGTAGCTCCAGGGAGGAAAAAATTGTTTTCCTTAAGGGTATATAAAATGTCATATTTTCATCCAAAAATGCTAATGCATTGCTGCTCTGTTGGCATTTTGTATTTAGTGTTAACCTGCAATTCATTGCAGGCAAAAAAGTACTTATTTTACAACAAAAAACTATACTGCACACTTCAACATGTCTGGAAAATCAAGACCTGTATCTTTAGTTGAATAAACACTGGACTGAACCTCCTTATTGATTGAGCTAATCCAAATAATTTTGTTTTCAGGCGCTACACTCACTTCTTTGAAATAACACCAAAAAATAACAAAAAATACTATCAGATAGTAGGGCCACACTTGCTATGAGTGTGCACGTGTGTGTGGTGCAGGGTTTCAGGAGGGGACAAATGTAGTAACAGACCAGGAAGAATTTTTTTTTAACCTGTTGACATACAGTTTGCAGTCTTAGGGTGTAAGAATTAGCTCACCCTGACACATTTGTGCTGTGTTCACCTGTACAAGATTGAAACAAGTACCAGATTTAATGCTGACAGGGAATTTCAACTCCTTTTCAGTTTGGTAGCAAACTCTAACCATCCTGTGTAGTGGATAGCCTGGTCAGCATCTTAGGGACATTCAGGGTAGTTTCATTAATGTATTCTCCCAGGAAATGTCACCGACTGGACCCCTACTCATTCCCTCCTGGATGATGTTGTTTATCAATGTTTATGTCTCAAACAATGGGCAGAGCATTTGGGCAGAACATTTTCTAAAGAAGAGGTGCCACCGTGTCCACAAACAGCTTGGGAAGAGCATGTAAGAAGAAAAGTTCTTCTGTGAATGAACAGTAGCGAACTGTGAACATTTTGAGTGATAAGAACACCCGTTGAAGTTGCTGAGGGCTGAAGTTTGTCTCCTGATGGAGAACCAGCTGCCCCTCCCCAAGATGCAGGGCTGTTGCGACCCCCAAAGGTCAACCCCAAAGGTGACACCTCCCCACCCCCCCCCGATGTGTGGTCCTAGAGTCGTATAAAAGGTGAACCCGAACTGTACTCTCTGTCTATCCGTCACCACCCCATGCAAGGAGTTTCTGCCTGAAATGAAGATTTCTGCCTGAAGAGAAGGCATGCGCTGGAATGAGGGATTGGTGGTGTTCTCTATGTCTCTCTCTTTGTGTCTGTCCTTCTCTATCTGTTCTTCTGCCCTTCTTTCTTACTTTTGAACTCTTTCCTACTCTGTCTTCTGTCGGATTTTTACATCAAATAGTGATTGAGCGTTATTTGGTGCTTGCTTAATGGATAAGTGATATCTGGTGATAATTGGTAAGTGTGATTTGTTGCTTGACTCTGAGAAATAGATTTGTAATGTTTTTGCAGTTGCTGAGGTAAATAAGATTGTGTTGTACTGTTCCTTGAGTTTGACTCCAGCTAGCCAGTGCTCCTTTTCAGGGAATCACAAAAAACCTCTCTTGACTGTACACTACAGTGGGGTGAGAAAGGAACACAGGTTGCATCATCCTTCCTCTTTTCCTGAAGCACATGACAGTTGAGACTTCAATCTTTTCAATCTTTACCACACATTTGGAAGTGTTCTGTGACTTACAGCATACCACTGTGTGTGAAGTTGCTTCTGAATTAGATATATATAGCCTGGTTGTCCATGGCTGCAGGGGGACAGGACTCAATGATCCAAGTAATTGTTTTCAATTCTATGTTCTCTTGCATCCAGAAGTACAAAATAGCTGTTATATGAAGGATGGTATTTATCTGGCCAAAAGCACTCATGCACACCATCGGTGAGTCCTTATATTTTAGCTGATCAGTCTATGACCTATTTATGATAAACCAATAGAAGCAGGCACTTCTGAAGTACAGTTCAACTCACCTAAAGGATATGGTAAAATATTCAGATGAGTCACACTGTAAAATCAGGACATTCACTTTAAAGGAATTTAAGGACACTCAGGTCAGGTGTAGACAGCTACAGCATAAAGGTAGATGAAATTATTACAGCCAGTGACGCTTGGTTTGAATATGAATAAGACATGCAAAATAACTTCTCTGCTGTTCACTGGCAAGATACCAACTAGAAGACTGCATTCATTTTTATGACGCTATACTTCAAGAAAGGCATGGACTGATGGGGGGTGAGTTAGAAAGATTAAAAGCTTGAAAACTAAGAACTACACAGAAAGGCTAAAAGAAGACTAAACACAGATTAAAGGAAAAAAAGCCAGAGAAAGGGAAATTGGAGTAAACAGACATTAATACTTCTCAAGTATATGAAAAAATTGTTAAAGAGACTGTATTTTATATCCCTGGTGGGTACAATATGAAATATGGATGCAGCTTGCTGCAAGAAAGATGAAGATTTTACCATGGCTTTTTCAAGAGAGTACAGCAATAGGAAGCAGCCCCAGAGGATCAGTCTTCCTCAGGGCTCCTCCCTGATGTTGGAGATGGAAAGCTCGGCTGTGCCAAATGTCTTCTCGGTTCAGTATCTGCTGCTATATGAGGGGGAGTAGTAAAAGCATTGGTAAAAGCATAGCTAAAAGCTAAAATCCTCACCCTCCTCTAGTACTTCTCCAAGTCCCATTTCTTACCCTGTCCTCTCTCCATGTTGTTGAGCCATGTCTTTATTCCCTTCTGTTGCAGCAATAGGCAAAGTTTGGCGCACAAATGTAAACAAAAAATAGGCTATCAAGGCTATACCATGTCAGTGAAGCAGAAGTACATATGGCCTCATGTGTTATCAGGCAACTAGAAGTGCCCTACACTCTGACTAAATCAGATTTTCTGCTATTTTGCACACTTCTGAAAGCAATCTCAAGAAATGATGAAACAGCTGACTTTTGCTGCTGTTTCTTGGCTTTTCAGGTACCGCAGCAACTGCTTATGTTGAATATTTAACGACCTCACTATTTCAGGTCCCAATTTACTGACGATCTGACAACTTTCCTTTATCTCTCACCCTTTCATCACTCAAGGTGTAAGGCAGACAAGAGAAAGTGTGGGAATGAAGTCAGTCAATGTGCATTTAAAGTCCACAGAATGCAGAATGAAAGAGGTGGAAAAATATGCAAATAAGCCTGTTTGACTCCTTGCTGCAAACATGCAAGCCAGAGTGAAAACAGCCAGAAGCAACCTGAACTGAATGGGAGAATACATGGGAGGACTGTGGCTGGCTAACTGAAAGGGAGACATTTAGTGGGGCCTTTCGCTAGCTGACCTTATTTTGTGAAAACGCTTGCATATTTTTTAAAGTGTATTTTGAGTACAGCATTCTGAGTGAAAAATTGGCTGGGTTTTGTACAGAGTAAGGAAAGCGCTGTTAGAACACCTCTCCTTGAGCCTGAAACTGGTGCCCTTTCAAACCCTACCTTGGGAGTTTTCTACCACTCCAAGAAGTGATGTCAATCTGCCTTCCTATATCACCTTCACTCCTTAAAAAAATTACATACAACCTCTCCTACCCTTACTTGGCCCTTTTCCCTCTGCATAGGATCCTTGGCCCCCTCCCAGTCTTATAGCCTCTTTGGACCTGTGATGCCTTCCTATCACCACAGTGACCCAGACAATAAAAGCTCAGAAAATTTCACTGGTGCTACAGGAGTTAGCCTGACCTACGGCGTGTCAGCTGGCCTTGCCTGACATGTGGGACCACAGGTGACAGAAAAGTTATCATGATCAAACAAGTCCCTCCAAGCTCTCTCAGCTGAAGCCTCCCAATCATGTTATCTGATGGCAGATGTACTCTTTGTCACACAGCCAGTGCAAGATGGCTATGAAGATCACACAAGAAGACACTTAAGAAGTCTGACACATCATGTGGGACTGAACATCTAAATCCTGTTAAAAACTGCACTAAAAAGTGTGTGTGCAGTTATCTGCAAACACAATTGTATTTGCACAAACAAAAGTTGGCTAAAGTTTTGCAGTGGGTTTCAGCAGACGTCAGCTCTTTCCTTGCCCTTTTCCTGTTCTTTTGTTGTAAAAAAAATCTGGTTAACAAGCCGGACACTGAACTAAAAGAACTTTTGCCTCCTCAAATTTCAAAGCAGAAGAATATCTACAAGAAATGATCCCTTTTTCTTTTCTCACATGTAGAGATGGGAAGTAGAAGCCCTAGGAAGGAGCTATGCCTTCTTACCTGGAGGGTATCCTTAAGGTAAATGTCCTCCTGCCCATCTTTCATTGAAGTCAGCAATTACATAGTGTAGTCCCTGTTTCTGCGGCTACAGCACCGACATACCTTTCCAGCTTGCAAAATCATCTACTCATTTGGCTCAGGAATGTCTACTATAGCTCTTCCTCCTTGCTTTAAGATTAAATAGGAGAGTCATACTTCTTAAATTCACATACAACAATGAATAAGTGTCTTCTCATTCGTTTAAAGAAGATTGAGATGGTTATAGCACACAACTACTAAATTTAATGAAGTAATTACTTTTCAAATTGATTTCTAATTTCCTACCAAAAAAATTCCCAGTGTTAGTAATGGAATGGGAATAATTAGCAGTACCTACAAATTAAAACTACCCATGCTATGTTGCATACTTTGAGATGTTGTATAAATTTATTTTGTTCTTTGCATGGAAACTGACTCTGTGATGAATAAAACCCAAACCACTCATTCCCTTCTGTTGATGCCATCAGCTCACAATAGCAGTTTATACTGTCTTCTCCCCTGTGTTTCGATATTCTAGCTGTTGCTACTCTGGAAAAAGACCTCTGGGTTGCTATGGGGAGCACAATGGAAACTTCTGTTGACATGCACAGTGATGAGAAAAGCAAGCAAAACTTTAGCCTCAGTAAGGCCAGAAAAGGTTGCTGAAAATATTAGAAGATTTATAATCACTTCAGTGATATATTGCCAAAACTGTATTTAATTCTCTCTGTCAAGACACAGCCATCACATTGAGGACTTTTTGTTGGGGACCTGGCACATACCTCAGGACGTGGCCGGACTTTGCCTGTAAGTTTGCATCTAAAATTCGCAGTTTGGGGTAATAGTAATATCTCCACTTAAAACCACCAATAGAATTAGGACAGTGAACAAGTTTGTGGACACACAAGTCTCCTTCAGTGGTAGGGTTAAAAAAAGTTATAGGACTATGACTTAGGCAATTGTACAAAGATTTCTCCCTTTGATGTTTGCATTTAAAGATAAATAACCAAATATGAGAATTAGTGAGTATGGTTTAGGCAACTTCCCTTATTTTGTTTTAAATCATTCTTGGAGTAGGAGAGTGCAGGCACATTCCAAAAGACTGAAAAGCAACCAGCCTTATTTAAAAAGTATAATTACAACTGACAAAAAGATTTTAAAAGTTAACACTACAATGCATTCCCATTTTAGCTGCCATCAGCACTGCAGACAACTGAAATTACAAATGAAACAGGTGTTTATAAAGGTAAAAGACATCTATGTTTAGATTGGCATGGTGAAAAGAAGAGAATATAGCAAGGAAAATGTTTAGCATGTAAAGCCACTCCTACCCCTATTAAGGGTAGAATTCCTGTTGATGTTATTCCTTAAGTTGCTTGTAGCCAAAGTTTTGTGCCTTCCTTTAGCATATCTGATACTGCTGACTAAACTAAGGGGACTGATGTGTGATAGAAAATTCTGTGAACTCTGTTTCAGTCTTATATTTTGATTGAGCAAGCGTACCTGCAGTAGATTGGTAGGATGCCAGTCTCCACCATGAGAGCTGCATTTCCATCTGGGAAATGTTCTTCTCAGATCTGTGAGTACTGTCAACGGTTAATCTTTTTGTCTGTTTCTATTCTAGCATACTGAAGGAAAATGGTTCAGTGGCAGTGGCAGATGGTTATTTGTCTGATTATGTTCTGTGGAATAATGTGTTCTACTCTAGTCTGAAAGTACTTTTACTGGACCTAGAGTCTGAAGCCTAAGAAACAAAGTGTTTTTTTTCTGTCAGACAGAATCCTATGCCAATGACAACTCAGGTGTGACACAGGATACAGACATCATTGTCACTTTGGGATTCACCGGGCTTTGTTTCAGCATCTTTCCTTTCCTTGCAATTCTACTGCTTTGTGTTATGTCTCTGGCTTCTGGCTTCTGTCTGGGTGGAGACTTAAATTTTCCCACTAGCTGACCTTGTCTCAGTGTTCAGTTGTTTTTGTCTCTGTGTCAATTCATGGTAGCTGAATTGCATGTTTGACCCTTCTTCTAAAACCATAATATCAAACAGGCATAGGTCCCTTGGAAACTTTCTTTTCCCGAGGGAAGATGTTCCTCAATGATATAGGAATCTTCCTAATACCTAGAAAGACATGATAATATGAGGATCTCAGCTTTTATTTGAAATTTGAGTTTTCTTCTTATCTTTATTGTCAAAATTCAAATTTAAACCCAATGGTGTCTTAAAGGCTTAGCTATTAAAAAAATAACCCAGTGTAACTACTATTTTAAAATGTCAAGAAGTTTTAAGGTTAAAAACTTGATTATTAAATGCTTAGGTTTTGCAGTACTGTAAAAAATGTGGACTTCTGCACAGCTTCAATAGAAAGAAACCCTTTTGAAGCCAACGTCTCCCTTTTTTTTTTTTAATATGTTGAGAAAAAGCATTACTGGGCCAGTTTCCTGCATTAGCTTCAGAAGCTGGCATATTATCTAATAACAAATCAGTGAACAACTAAACATTTTAATTAATCACTTCAAGGTTATTTGGTTGACTATGCAGTCAATTCTTTGAATAAATCAATACAGGGTTAAACACTATTTCAAGTTAAGCTTTTTGGGGACTATGGGCTGGGCTTCAGAGGAAAGGAAAGCCACTAGAAACCACTGCACTAGAAAGAAAAACTACATTGCTCTTTGTCAGCAAATTACATGCTTAATATTGCAAACACTTGCTACTTCTTGACTTTAACACAAATACTTTAGGAAAAAACACTTGGTCTGAAATAATTAATATTATTGTCAGTTACGATATTTTTGCCACAGTACCTCATTAACTGAAATCTATGCAACTGAAAATGGGAAAACTTTTTTAAACTGACAGAGAATTAAGTTTTTCTGCAATCTTGATAGCTTTATGTGTGCAACAAGGTCACAAGAGCTCACCCCAAAATCCTGCCAACCCAGATACAGCCTCAGCTTTGTGGGCTGGTGAGATTGTGGCCCCAGCTCTTCAGCTAGGGTCTAGCCAATGCACTGATTTGATCATTCGTTCTTTGCTCAGTGTGCTAACCTGAAACACAGACTTAGCTCTGACACCAACCCTACAGAGAGATCCTAGTGTGGGGCAGAAGCTGAGTCACCTTATTACACTAATTTATAAGAAAGCTTGGGGTTGTACTGAAGGAAAAAAATCACTGTGCTGAATTCTTGCTCAGCTTCTTTTATCTCCTGCTCTGAGACAGACTACTGTGAACCAGTGCAGAGACTAGCTCTAGCTTGTGAGGAAAAATAATTATTTTTTGTCATAGTGCCTTAAGAGCACAGCCAAAGATAGTCTTCTACCTCCCAGCAAAAGGTGGGCCACAGTCAAGGGACTGGAGCAGCTGTCATATGAGGCGAGGCTGAGAGAGCTGGAAGTGTCCAAACTTCCAAGAAGAGAAGGCTCAGGGGGATCTTACCTGTGCCTGATGGGGAGAGCAAAGAAGATGGAACCAGGGTCTTCTCTGTGGTATGTAGTGAACAGGCAACAGGCAATGGCTACAAATTGAAAAACAGGAAGTTTCATTTAAACATAAGAGTTTTGGGGTTTTTTTGTGGGTTTTTGTTTTGTTTTGTTTTGTTTTGTTTTTTTAATGAAGGTGATCAAGTAGCAGAACAGGTTGTCCAGAGCATCTGTAGAGTTTCCATCCTTGTATTTGTATACCAAAGTCTGACTAGATGTGGTCTTTGGTAACCTACTGTAAGTGACCCTGCTTGAGCAGCAAGGTTGAACTAGATGATCTTCAGAAGTCCCTTCCTATCTCAGATCTTCTGTGATTCTGTGGTACTGTGAAATAAATTGCAAAATAAAAAAAATAAATTGTAATTTAGAAGCTTTAGAAAAGAATACTGGCAGGTAGTCTTTTTAAGGATAGCTCAAAAGATTTTATTTTGTCTCCCCTTTTCTGCCTACTTTTCACCATCAACAAGGTTAAAAATACTAGAGCAAGAAAAAGAAAGCATGAAAAGGTTGACCCTAAAAAGGGACAACTGTGTTCTGGGGTTCATCAAGCACAGCATAACCAGGCAGTTGAGGGAAGTGATTGTCCCACTCTACGTTGCACTGGTCCGGCCCCATCTTGAGTACTGTGTATGGTTTTGGGTGCCTCAGTATAAGAAGAACGCCAAACTATTTGAGTGTGTCCAGAGGAGTGTGACCAAAGCAGTGAAAGTCTTTGATGGCAAGAATTACAAGGAGTGGCTGAGGTCACTTGGTTTGTTCAGCTTGGAGAAGAGAAGGCTAAGGGGGGACCTCATCGCACTCTACAACTTCCTCAAGGGGGTAGTGGAGGGGGAGATGCTGATCTCCTCTGGTGACAGCGATAGGACATGGGGGAATGGAATGAAGCTGCATCAGGGGAAGTTCAGGTTGGACATTAGGAAAAGGATCTTCACAGAGAGTGTGGTCACTGGAACAGTCTCCCCAGGGCAGTGGTTATGGCACCAAACCTGTCAGAGTTCAAGGAGCATCTGGACATCACTATTAGTCATACAGTTTGTTTTTCGGTAGTCCTGTGAAAATCAGGGTGTTTGACTTGATGATCCTTATGGATCCCTTCCAACTTGAGAAATTCTATGAGTCTACAATTCTAGGAGTTCCCAATTTTTTAAAATATTTTTTCTAATTACAAGATTTTTTTAAACTGAAACATAACAATTAGCATTTTCTTTCTTTTCTTTTCTTTTCTTTTCTTTTCTTTTCTTTTCTTTTCTTTTCTTTTCTTTTCTTTTCTTTTCTTTTCTTTTCTTTTCTTTTCTTTTCTGTAAATTGTAAGTAAAAGAAAAATCTATTTTCTAGGATTGAACATTTTTTTTTTGTGAGCAGTTCCCTGAAGGTGGTTTCTGTCAAAGGGATGGAGAACCCATGGCCCATAGACTGAATGAAACCCACAAAATAAATTTGGCCTGCCTCTTGTTACTAGGCCTGTAAGCCCCTTAGTGATCAACAAGAAATAGGTTGTCCTGGATTATTTGTTCTTTTACACACTGATGTAGAGACGTTCTCTAACCACATGGCCAGAATTATGTTTGCCATACAACGAAAACTATAGGTTTCTCCCATGCCATGATCAATACCCTTCTGGGAATTTCTTGGGCACTCCATCATGTGAACACAATATGGATTGATTAGCCAAAAGTTTCTGTTTCGGTACAAAGCACATGAGATCTTAACTCATGGTAGTATTTGTCTTTCTCTTACTCAGGCTGTCATTGAACTGATGAAGATGTAAGGTGCAGACAAACAAGGTCTGAGAGACATGAGATCCTCTGCATGCTGTTATCTGCTGCTTATTGTTGCTGCATTCCCATTCAACAGGACACTAGTAGGCTGGAAGAGTCAAATTCATCTGAACAGATGCAAACACATTAAGTTTTCTTTGATGACTTTCAGTTGAAGATCCACACATGTAAAAATGCCTGAAGTTTAAGTATCTTAATTTGAATGAGTGTTCTTGATTTTTAAAGTCAGTGGAAAGAAACATGTATTCGTGAAGCATGATCCATCTCATCTTGAGGTAGGTGTCTAAGACAGATCAGTTGACTATCATCTCCCTACCACGTTTGCAAATGTAGACTACCATAAAGGGCTCGCAAACGGACTGGTCTATGGACAGGTATCTTGAAATTTGGTCACGTGAATCCCAGGAGAAAAAAAGACTGTAAACAACATTGAATGTATAATCAAATATTTTCCTAGTTCGTGAAATATCCTAAGGAGAAAGGGGAGACACCACAGATCACTCTAGAGGACTCCAACATGTAAACATTGGGGTTGCTAGGAACACTTGTCTCACTGACTCCTTGAGATCTCCAACTCACTTTCACTTTCTGTGTCATTAATCTCATTCATCTAATGTGAACATATTTTGCTAATTCAAGAAAATAAAAAGAGTGGAGTCTTACAGTTAAATTTACCCTGCTTGCAGGTTTTCCAAGGCATGGAAACACCATGACATAAGTTATTGTTATCAGAGATTAAATTAGCTGTAAGGGAGTTATACTATTGTTCCTCTGTACAAATGTATGCCTGCAGAGATGTGCAAGAAAGCATAAAAGATTTGTCAATGATTAGTCTCTCAGGTAAGAAGAAAAATATGCAGTCATTTTCCCTTTCTAATTGCACTTAGATCCTGTATTTATTTATTCACACATTACTCTGGGACCTTGTTCTAGCCCCTTTGATAAACAAATGGGGTTCTGTTTCCTTTTTTAGAAACTAATTATGCATTTTGGAAACTAGGAAAATGCATCTTAAATGTAAACATGCATGAAAGAGCAAAGAAAGCTCCGTGGAAAGTGCGCACCCAAGAATACTAATGTTTGTTTTGCAGATTTGTAAAAGCTATGAAAAATAAAGGCTGACCAAACTTTTTTGCATTTATGCCTTCCCCAGTGTTAGATACAGGGTTGCAGGCCCTTCTTTGGGGCTCCTGACCTTCAAAGCACAGTATGAGAAATCCTTCTTTCAATTTACTAGAGTCAGAGGAGAGTTCCTGTACTAATCCTTTACTTTCCAAGTGTGGAGAACTGCAGAGAAGCCACAGCCAAGCACACACTCCCAGGCACCCCCAGTAATTTTAGCATTCATGGTATCTTGATCAAGATTGCATCTGTTCTTTTCAGAAATAGAAGTACTTTGTGAGAATATTTTGGAAAAAAAAAAGCAACATCAGAGGAAGAGCACATATTTAAAAAGAAAGAGAAAGACAAATAGCTAAGAAGAATTCAATAAGTGATCCTCACGAACAGGAGTTCATCTTCAAGCACTTTCTAAAGTCCATGTGATTTTAAGTGACTCAAGTGTTAATTAACTTGAACTCCATTTACTTCCACTTTTTCTGCCCACTTACAGCCAAGCCGGAAGACAAGTATCTAAATGTTCTTGCAGGAGGATGCCCATGGAAAGCATGCTTCCAGGGTGTTAGAGGTGGGGGGCCAAAGGAGAAGTGTACCATTTTCACATGGAAGTGCTATAATAGTTGTTGAAACTGTGTGGGGTTTTTTTGGTCACACCTCAAATTTAGGGAGATACAAAATGATTTAAAACATGATCAGAATTCAAATAAGTGTCTGTTTATCATGAAATTTCAACATATCTGAAAATTTGAGACCCTATGATTAGGTCTGCACTACTGGTTTGGGGTGTATGATGCATATATATGTGTATATATGTATGTATATTCATTTTATATATTGTGTGGGTATATACATGCATCCTTATGAATAACTGGAGGACCATCAACAGACAGCAGAACAAATGTGTGACACTGAAGTTGCGGGAGAGCAGCAACTGCAATTGCAGCAATCCCACAGCAGCATCCCCAGGGTGCAGTCAGAGGCTGGGCTCTACCGCCCATGTGAAACAGCTGTGTGGGAGTGGAGAGACAAGCTGGGTGTCCATGGTCTTTGGTAGCTTCCCACTGCTGCCTTTCCATTGGCCTTGGTCTTCCTAGAAAACATGCCATTTTCTAACTCAGCCAGGAAGATACCCTGGTAAGAAGTCAGGTCCTTGACAAGTGTAAATTGTATCTATTGACTTTACACAGTTCTCAGTGAATTTTGCACAGGTTGAAGACAAAAACCTCTGCTTTTCTGCCATACAAATTAAGTACTTTTACAAAACGCCTCATAGAAACTGTGTGTGTGCATGTGTGTGCATATTGTGGGTCATATCTGCAGTTCCTAGGTGACTGTCTGAATTACTCTAATTCAGCTATTTCAGACATTTTGGTAGTGCTGTATAAAGATTTCTGCAGCTGCAAGACATTGGATCAACAGATAACCCTGTACCTCAGTAAGAGAGGAAAACATTAGCTAAAAGTCACAGAATTTGTCAGTCCTCTCCCAAATTACATGCACATCAGAGAAATGGCTTAAAATAAGGGCTCTTCGATGATTAATTATTAAAGTGCAAATTGTTGGGCTGGATTTCTAATAACTGTAATTTGAAGGGATCTGTCTGCCATAGTTTGTCCTATCACTAAATTCTTTCTAAAAATTGTTATGTTCTTCAAAAACCAGATAAAGTGATAAGCTGTTGGGAAGAAAGGAAAGAAATGTATAATGAAATCTGTCCTTCAAATATACTCAAGTCCTAGGGTTGACTGGGTTATATGCACATAGTACTCAAGTTAACCAAACCCTGCAGTCGAATCAGCAAGACATGCACAGTGCTTCATGAATCACTGGTTCAACCATGGTTTGAAAAAGAAGGAATACAACAGTCTTCAAAACAGCAAAGGACTGAACAGCAGGTAAAAAGAAAAATAATGGGAATGAGAAAACTATGTTCACCTGTTTGGCAAGTAGAATATAATTAGCAGTTAAGAAGGAATAAAGAATGCAGAGTTCTTAGTATTGCCAATGGTAGGAAATATTGCTACCTAGTAAGATATAACTGCAGAGATACTACTAGTGGATGTTGTGAGGAATCAAGAGAGTGACTTCTTTTCCTGCGTGTACAAAGGGACATTGGACAGCATTCATATATCTCTACATGTACATTCTTACATATATTCATGTACTCTTTATACAACTGCAATCATAAAAATTGAGACAATTTGTGGATAAAAATAACTTTCTTACAATGTTTGTTGATATATATCACAAATTAAAGCAGTCAAAAATTATAAAACAAGTACAGAACAAGAAAAGCTCATGTGATAAAAACTCTTAAAGGACACAAAAGGCCAGTTCTAAGCATTCCCTGGCAAAATACTAAATCCTTGAGAAATCAGTTTATTATCTTACGGTGGGAGCAGATGTCTTGCAAATCTTGTGACATAGTTCTGCGAACAAGCACAGAAACAAAGCATAAAAATCTTAGTTTATCAAATGTATCATTACTGAAAGTTTAAAACGTCAGCAAGGCTACTGACCCTTTTAAAAAGTAAATCTTTGAATGCACAAAAACTTTCCTTACAGAAGGGTGAAGTTGATGACATTAAAAAATATGTACTACCTTTTATTTGTAAAATATAAAATACAGTTGATGAATTTATAGGGCAACAGTGACTGTTTCGAAAAGAGTGGAACTGCATGTATTTGTTTTATATCTGGACTATAAACATACATTGCCTCTGAACGCAACCTCAGAAATGTTGTCTGCAACGATCTCTCATTCACAAAAAAGAAATTCATGCCTTTGAAACTGCTCAAGGTCAGGTCCTATGCCTTTCCTGTCTTGGAACACGTTCAAGTCAGATACCTTGAATACAAGAGTGTTGGAAATCCATCATTAGTAATCCTCTATATTATTTGTCCAGTGAGAGTTATAAAATCCAGAGGGCAATTTGGACTGGATTTAGGGATGACTTGGAAATCAAACAAAAATTTAGCAATTCAGATGCAAGCTGAATGTCATTTCTGCCCTAATTGAAGTGAAGATCAAAATAATAAAACTTACTCTCATGACTGAACCTTGGAAATTTTCTAAATTGAAGAATTAAGGCATTTTATTTTCTCTGTAGGCTATTTTTCTCCATTAGAAACAACTCCCTAAATCTTTTAGAGCAGAAATAAAACATGCATTTTAAACATCCTCTAGTGAGTTGAAAAGCATTGATTTCAGGGTTTTCTTCAAGAGCTTTCATTCCAGACTGTTATATTCAAAGCAACGTGAGTAGGAGTCTAGCCTAGGCTAGCTGCATTCGCAGCTGCATTTTGTATACAACAGGCTTCAGTTTCACCTTATTTATGATATTGAGTCTACTACTCAAAGTCTGTTGTATAATGACAGAGACTAATATTGATGTTTGTTAACTATGAAAGATGTGCACTGATACTTTCTGATTTGTTTGCATGCTAAGAAACTGCACTTTTCACACTGTGAATGTGAAAGTTACGCCTGTTACTATGGCCTCCCACACTAACAACAGCACTTAAAGCCATGGTCATATTAATAATACATGTATGATCATTAGCTCCTTTCTGATTACGACCCCATGCAGAAGCAGGATTTTCACCCTGAATAGATAACCTAATCTGAATGACACCGTGGCATTTCAGGTTTCCAGTTTCTCTCCTGTTTTGTCTGAGATGTTTTGCTACAGGAAAGAATAAAAAGAACAGGGAATTACATTCGCAGTCTTTTTTCCCAGCTGCACTCCAGGTTTGTAGCAGCCAGCTCACATGGTCAACAGAGACTCCACACTGGGGGGAAACTGCCAAATAAAAACATACCATCATCAATTAAAAAACAACAACCCAAACAGTGGGTGAAAGCAGAACAGGGTAAAATGATGACTTGGACATAGCTGGATGGAGCTATGCCAGGTGGGTATTTGGGCTACAGACCAGCATGGTGTTTTTGAGAGCAAGTGAAACTGTGACACCCTGCTAGAGCAAGATCTGCATAGTCTTCAAGAGAATGTGTGTGGAAATACAACTCCTCCTGGGGCTCACTAGGAATGCTTTAAAAAATTCTGGCCTGCAACACCATTGTGAGGTACTGTTGCAAGCATGGATTGCTGCACATTTCACTGGACATGTTTTTCATTCTTAATTGGTAAACTCCCTTGGGTTTCAAGTGTGCAAAACCTTTTCTCTCTGTAAACCTAGGTAAAAAATGCTTCATAGTTCTTCTGCCCCACATAACATAAAAGCAGAGCTTGAGATGCTACTGAGTCTTATTTTCTATTAGTACTACACACAGTCAATATGTCAATTTTTTGTTTGTGACTTGTTGCATAGGCATTTTTCCTGCTTTCCTCCTGCTGCCTCTTGGAATTATTCACTTTCTTTCTTTTTAAAGCTTTCCTACAAAGAGTTTGCCTGACCAATACTAAAATATTTCAGACAGCTGACAATTTGGACTGATGTGAACACAGGCTTATTGCCAGCTCAGAGCAGCATCAGCTGTTCTGTTCCTCATTGCATTGTATTGCTTATTCAAAATGGCTCTGGTTTTCCTTGTAGGCTGTATGCAAGGGCTGACAAAAAAAGTATACTGGTCTCATGGGATAGTGGGTGAGTGCCCCTCCTGGCAGAGGAATAAATAATTTCTCCACCTCACTGATTTTTAGTAGACATAATAAGTATAGGATCCACAAGGGCAAGGGGCAGATGTAGGAATCAATAGCTGAAGCACTGAAAATAGAATGGCAAATAGTTATTTTTAGCTCTTTAAGGGTTTTTTTTGTTGTTTTTATCCAGGGAAATTAATATGGAATTAGATCTGGCACTGCTAAATTGACTGAGCATTACTATTTTCCTGTAATTATTGCATTTTGGAATTATTGCATTGGAAACCTCCTGAAAGAGTAATTTGTAATTTTTACAACCCAAGGCTGCGTGCTGTCTCTGAACTGAAGCTTTTAATTTTTTTTTCTCTTGCTCTTGGGATTTTACTAGGGTACCCTCCCACCAATTACTGTTTTCTCCCTTTCAGAAAGTATCATAGGTGATACTTCAAAGATCTACTTCTCATTTGTGTTAAAACTACTTTGGTGTCTTCCCTCATGTTTTTCTCACTAGTAGCAAATTATGGGCAAGGATGCAAGGATGACATTGATAACATCCAATTTATGGAGTTCCCTTTACAGGGTCGACATTCCATTAGTACTTATGTAAACACAAGTAACTGCAATGTAATTGTCATCACATCATGTCCATATTGTCTCATGGTAAATATTTTAACCCCAAAAAGGTTGTTTGAGAAGGTTAGGCCTTTAGATGTGCTTAATGGTGTGTACATGAGCTCAACATTTCCTTAGATGCATATTCCAAGCATGTGCATAAAATATCAGCAGGATTATTGCTGAAAGCATGTGCAAGCTCTATGTAAATATTATGTATGTACATACATGTAAATACAAACATCATTCATATATGAATCACATGTAAATACATATTAATTTTCATTTTTTTATTTAAAATAATAGTGATATTACTGTTAAGATAGTCTTCAATAATTAATATATGTATGAATCCATATGTTCTTTACCTACAGAAGACTGATTTAATTTGGACTAAATTTTATTTCTTCCATAAATTTTTGTTCCAAATATTTTATGCCACTCCCCGCCCCCCTCAACTTATGCGAGCAGAATTCTTTAAACTAATTGCAAAGTTTTCAGGGACACAATGGCTGGGGAGATGCAAGAGTAACAGTGCTAGCAGAAACAGGAGTTTTTTTTTCTGAAAATCAGATTATTGACATAGTTGGAAAAGGACTTTGGGTTCTATCATCATATTTTTGAAGTTCTTTCTTTGTGGATGCTATTGAGCCACTGAAGAGAAATATATTACTGAGTTAATTGCGAGTTGCAGCAGAGACATTTTTACTTAGAATGCTAAGCAATAATTTAATTTAGGGTTTTTTTAAAAAACTTCCTTCATACTATTTTAATACTTCAGAGTTTGAGCATGCTGCCTCTGCTTTCTCATCTTCCAGTTATGCTTTCTACATTGCTTAGGCACATTTCCACACTAAGAACAAAAAGTAACAGCACTGGCTTGGAGTATGCATAAAAGTTAAATTATTCAAGGTTTGGTAGAAACTGTCATAATTTATCCACCTTAGTAATTTTTGAAATGTCTTTCAAATGCAGTCCTCAGTACATCATTAAGACTCCTCAGTACATTGTTAGCAAACAAGACAAAAATGCAGAACATCCAAGTAGCTGACAAATACAAGCTCACACAGATCTTCAGTTACTTGTCAAACCAGGTTGCTGAAGTTATTGTAGCTACTTAATTATGGTTGATAGTATTTGGGAGATTTCTTTTTTCCCAATATTTCTGCTGCAATTGTCATAGACCTCTGTTTACCTGAGGATTTAAAGTCTGAGAGACTTTGTTTTCCTATTAGAATCTTCACAATGATATATAGGACTGTTCCACTCTTCTCTAATGCCCATATCAGTAGTATCTCACTCATAAACAGAAAGCCCACTTTAAAGATGTGGATTTCTAGTGTTAGTAATCTTTGCACTGCATAATTACAGGCAAGCTATGACAGGTTTTAAACATTTGAGCTGTGATTTGAATTTCTGCTCTTTCAGGGTGGTACTTGCATCTGGGGGAAGGGCCAAACACCAACATATGAAATACCACTTTCAGTCCTGCTCATGATCTTTTGTAGCACGCAAGACACGCTCATTGTAAGAGGTCCTACACACACACACACAAAATTGAACTGTGAGGAATATATGTTATCACTGAAGCCAGTGATGAAGCTTTGAATTAATAACAGCATCTAATGCCATCTCTGTTTTTAAGTCACCTTTCAAATTATGCTGGAGAATATTTTATTTGCAACAGTAAGTCTCCTGAAATAAACTCTTCTGACACTTTACAGAGTACATTAGACTACTTGTCTCTAAAAGCATTCCATTTAGTGTGAAATCCAAATAGATCTTTAAATAATCAACAACATTAATTGATTCGAGGGAAAGTGGTGAAGGCTTATGAAGACACTTCAACAAGTCCTACTAAGACAAAACTTGTTCGTGCATTAGGAACCTGATGTATTTTAAAATTCAAAATGTGACACTTCAGGATGTTCCCCAAGGACGTGTAATTCAGTGATCAATTTTTAAAACTGATGATTTTTACCCACTCTGGAAAATAATCCAGCTTTTTTTGTATCGCCAATAATAGCTCTATATCTAAGTTCTCCAAAATCCATCTCAAACAAGATCATTGTATCTTATGAGCCATGAAAAGTTGATAGAGGAAGAGAGAGAAGGTATTTTATTCTTTATATTGGTTTGGGACTTTTTAATAAAGAGATTCACTTATTTCCCAAATATCAAAGATGAAATTGTGCTACAGAAAGAAGAGATGGCTCTGTAAGTAGAAACTTTTACTTTAGATTTCAACAGTGTCATTTCATTTTATTCTAAGGTTTGCCTTATATTAGGCAAGGAGCCAGGAAAAAAAAAGAGTCTAATTTTTATTTTGACAAAGCTTTTGCCAAAGGTTGTAGATTAATAAAGATTATAGTAATGGCAAAATTGCACAGCAACAGTAGCAAGAGATATCATTCACTGTGCATTTCCATGTCTTTACTACAGAGGATAGCAGTATTGCATGTAAGATAAACCATTTTAATAGCCTTTCTGCAATTTAAATTAGTTTACATTTTAAATGACATTTAGATATATAATTATAAAAAGTTAATCCTTTTGTATAGAGTTTTGCATCATCTTGGTAATCTGCTATGCTAATTACCACAAGCCAGAACTATTCCATGGGTCTGGGTTTTTTTTAGATGACCATATTCTATACATTCAATTAAAATATATAACCTTTCAGGGTAGTTGTGGTATTTTTCAGTTTAATAGGAAAAGGACTCAGCTTTGAGTGCTTACTGCATAACAACCTCACCTACTAGAGGCAAGAAAGTAGGAAAGGAAAAAGCAAAGCTAATGGGTCAGGACCACTGGCACTGGCTATGCCATGTTTAAGAGACATTATTAATTGTCCTACCCCTCTCTCTCAAGGAGCTCTTTGGAGGTGATTCTCTGAAAGACAGCTCCCATTGCCATCTATTCTTGCCCTCAAACAAGGCTGCTTCCTGCAAGGAAAATCAAGCCGTCTGAATTAAGCACCTATATGGGCATATAAAAATAGCAATTTTGGCTCTGCATTCACTTCCCAGGTACCAGGTCTACCCCTTTTAAGATGATCTCTGCTGTCTTTTTGTGCTATGGCATGCCTCACCTCATGGTGTTGCTATCAAAAATTTAGGCAAGGAGGAAAATTTAAGTTCTTACAGGGATTATACTGTTCACAGAAATGGGTGAGGAGTGCTGTAAAACTAAGAGATGAAGTCATAGAGGTACCAATAAACTTAGCAGAACAGGCTCAAGGTATTTTGGATGCTTACTACGTTGTCTTCCATCAGGTGCTGTGGTCATGCCGTGCACTCTTGCAGCCCCCATCAGGGCACAGTGACTCTACGGATCCATAATGGGGGACCAATAGAGCCTTCAGTAGCATTCAGTTCTTGAGCTGTTACAAACCATATTTGTACTGACACAACTGTGCAGTATACGTACATTGGAAGTGGCTCTGGAGAAGCTGCTTGAAGCATGGATACACTTTTATAACAACATAAAAATGGGTTTGCTGTTTACTGTATACAATCCAAAGTATTTATAGTTGTTTTGGGACATAGAAAGAGCCTGTAGGACAGCTTTTCAGTTGTCACAGTATTGCTGCTCTGTTAGGTTGCATCTGAAGGCTGTCCCAGTAAGGACATCCTTGACTGTATCCATGTTGCATGTTGGGATGGCAAAAATGCCAGATTGCATCAACTCTGCACATAAGGTTGTGTGTCTCACCGCATGAGGTTTGGCAAAGCTGCCTGGAAAAGCCCCATTAGCATTTTCCTGGGCCACGTTAAATTTCCATGGGGCAGACCTTCGGAATGGGACCATCTGCCCCAACAAGCTTATACGCTAGATAAAGTTGTGTGACTTGATAACCTCTGGGAACACTATGTAATGTGGATCTTCCAGATATATTCTGGAGACAGCCTAAAGAATATCCTGAAGGCAGGGTCCTCCCAAAGTCTCAATCCTACCATAACAACTGGGGCATCTTTTGAGCAGTCCAGAGGTTTTCCAAAGACTGGATAATTCAGAAGGATGAGGTTTTGGTCCCAGGAACAGTGACAGGCAGCACTGCAGGAGGCCATTGTAGACACAGGCAGTGTCAGTAAGAATGCTAAAACTGCTCTACTGCCAGATTTGCCTGAGAGTAATTCTATATTTTTATTTCCAGACTTTTAATATGCGATGGAAGAGGAAAGAAATGCAGTCATGTTCAAATATCAGCACAAAAATGTGTTGGTAGTAGTGCATTACTAAATTTCATGCTTCCCTGAATCACAAATAATTTACACAGCTATCAGGTCACTGGTTTAATTCTCCTATTAAACTCACAGTTGTTTGACCCAGGAATTTGCTATTTAGCATATGAAAAAAATCCCTTCATTACAGGTTTTTGGGTTTTTTGGGGGTTTTTTTTGCATTTATCACAGACAATCAAATGATGCAAAAAAGCTATAACTTTTAAATTGAGAGCTCTATTGCACTCATTATATCTGAAACTTTTTCATTGCAGGACTCATACCTGAAGGTGCATTATATACATACAGAAATAGCATTCCAGTGATCTCCTTTGGAATAGGTTTAAAGAAGCTTGTTTCCCTGTTTTCCTTAAAAAACAAAACCAAAACCAACCAACCAACCAAAAAAAAACCCCCAAAACCAAAAAAAACCCCCAAAAAACAAACCTAACCCAACCAAAACAAAAACCATAGTATCGTTTATGACGAAAAAATGCATAACATTCCAAGGGGTTGTGAACACCTCCCCAGACCTTCTCTTCTGCATAGGAAGGTCGACAAAATTTAGGTCATCCTTGAGAGAGCTGATACTGTTTTATTCTTAAATATCTCTGAGGACGGAGATACAACAACCTCCCTAGGCAACCTGCTCTGATTTTCCCCTATTCTTACCATTGGAAGGTATTTTTTTCCTTCTTCTGAATGCCTAATTCTCCCTTGTCAACATTTACTTTTGTTCTGCCTCTTAGAGAACACTTTTCATCTCTTTTTTAATAGCATCTTATACCACCAGAAAACAAAAATGAATGATATGATTTTGCAGAAGTACAAGAAGTCCCAAACATCCATGCTTCTCATTGATGTCAGAGGAGTCTGAAAGTGCTTTTGCTCTTTACCTCAAGACACTTTTTTTTTGATGGTTTAGTTACAACTCTAGTTTCAGACTTCAAGATTAAAAAAATTAATTTGACCCCTCTTCTTTATTGGTATAAACGTGCTAACAAATACCCCGAAGGTGTCAAGGCATTCCTTAACACCTGTCTCACTCATCAACAGCTATCCTTTCCAAGCCATGTCCCTGAAAGCATCCTGAAACACATTAGCCTTGAAAGCCTACAGAAATAATTTTAAATTTCCCCCCCCCCCAGACCTCTCATCCCCTAAGAGAGCAAACTAAGGAAAAGGAAAGGTGCCAAAGCCTTCATTAAATCTTTGCTAGTAGTACAAAAATCTGAGAATGGCCATATTATAGGTCTGCCCAAGGGTCCATCTGAACTTACATCTTGGTTGTGACAGTGCCCAGCAGCCACTGCAGCAAAGCTGTTTTAGGCTGTGGCAGCCATGGAGTGACAGTTCCCTTGGTCACCCACCCTCCCAGCCCGCAAGAGTTTGCAGTGGTGATTCCGTGGGGCAAATACTCAAGTTCACCCTTGGATGAAGAGAGATTTAATGGGTAGAATGGAGATGTGGATAAGTTGATTGATGTGTGTAAAGCAGACGAGAGATAAAATCAAGAATAAAATTATTAAAGTACTTTATTGAACTCAGTCTCACTTGAGAATCATCTGAGGTGAATGATTTGTGATTTATGTCACTGGACTTCAGCATAACATTGAGTACAGGCTCAGGGGTTTTCTTCTGAAGAGGAATAACAGTAACAAGGTTCACAGTTTGCCTTGCTGAATCAGGATGGGCAAGGTGGATCCTTTCAGAAGCAAATTATTTGAAGAACAGAGGGAAAAAATAAAGACCTGCCACCTGCTGGCTGGAATTAGGACAGTAGGTATTGCATCCCTTTCTGATTCCCCAGGTCCTCGCTCACATCCTCAATCTGAACTCAAGTCTTTAAAGAGGTAGAAGAGGGACCAAGAGGAGGCAGAGTCACGTCTCTGCTGTGCCTTTGATGGGAAGGAGAAGGTCCTGACCCAAGCTGCTAAACTAATTGGAAGACTGCAGCTGATTTTAAAGAGATATGGTGTGGGGCCCTACAGGGCTGGCCGTCTGAGCAAGGTTTAGTTTACTGCTGCACCGTTAAAGGACGTTGTGTGGTTTTTCTGTAAAGCTGGTGTTCCCTATTACTGAGGCATTTCTTCACAGTGGTGCCTCTGGGAGGCTGCAGGTGTATACTGTCCTGAAAGCAGGACAATGTCAAAGTAGCACAAGTCAGTCCCATGATGAATTTTTGATATTTCAAACGAAAAACAACCCCTTATTTTCTTATTCTCTTTTACTCAACACTGAACAGCAAGGACCAGGTAAGGAATCAGTCCGCTTTGGGTCAATGGAAAAACAATCAGCAAGCATTAAACACTCTCACAATTACCCCTGACCAATAGCCTGGTCTTGTCCAATATGGACACAGTTCTTCACAGGTCTGTTTGTCCCAACACTTTGAAGCAAAAGATTATTTTAGTTAAGTAGATTCTCCCTTCTATATGCTCTGAGTGCTCACATGTTTGCCAAGCATCAAATAAGCTCCTACCTGGTTTGATCTCTCTTTAAATCAGAGATGACTAACATGATGAGTAGGTGAGAAGTTTTATTTTTTATCTTATTTTTGCACCATGTCGGGCCTGAATGCATATTCACACTCCCAAAAGTATCTCAGGAGAAGTTAGAGGAAGAAAACAAAAATTCTGCAGCATTTTACTGATGATATTCAGGACAAACATCGTTGAGTGGGATATGCCAGTAGTAAAACATGTCACAAATATACATTAGATGCCACTACAAGACGTGGCATAAAGGTTGATCTTGCATGCTTGCCCTTTCTCATAAGGCAGGTTGGATGAGGCTTTGAGGAACCTGGTCTAGTGGGAGGTGTCCCTGCCCATGGCAGGGGGGTTGGAACTCAATGATCTTTAAGGTCCTTTCCAACCCAAACCAATTCTATGATTCTGTATCTCTGTCATGTTCACCCTGGATGCATATTGTCATCAGTGCCATTCTGATAGTGCCATGTAATACCTTGAAAGTCATTGGGAGCTCCAAATTCAATTGAAGAAATATTTTACAACTGATTACATTTCTGTAGGCTGCAGTATTGTAAATTTTTATTCCGCCATAAAACATTTTAAAATTAAGTAAACAAGACTCAAAGCTCTCAGAGAGTTGACTTCTCATGCATTTAGTTGCACATAGTATAACACATACTAAAATTTAGGAGACAGAAGGGAAGGATGCCTTCCTACAACTATTACATGTGGAGTAAAAGCAGATTAATACTGCTTAATTTTCACATCAATGACTTTGTATAACTCCATGGAAAATTACCACAGCAAGTAGTTATTACTGCTACTACAGTGCAACATTATAACAGTGGTCAAGGAAAATAAGCTTTTGACATGGCAATAGTCAGGATAACATGGGCCTTCACTGACAGGGTTTCGTTCAGTTGCCTGTTCTTCACTCTACAAAACAGGATGATATAATGAAATATAACAGAATTGGCTATTGTTTGTTAGCAGGTGCATAAGTATAAAAATTTGAAATTAATAACAGACTAAATAAAATAATGCATCTTCTTCTTAGTGTGTCTGATGGTTTGTCATGCTGAACTGATGGTTGATTATGTTCTCCTCAGATTGTAGATTAATGTGTTTAAAGGAGGTAGAGGAATACCAAATTAACTCCTAAGTTGTGGGCTGCAATTTGCCTGTTAAGTTTGCACACACAGATGAAAAACTGTTGATCACACCCCATTTTCCAGCCCAAGACTGCAAGAAGGTCACTCTGACAGACTCAGGATGAGCTCATAGCAGTAAGGACAGAAGTCACATGGAAGCTCTGATTGTCACCAAAAACCTGCAAATCTGCCAAAAAGCTGGTCCAGCCTTCAGTTCTGACCTGACAGAAAAAGTTCTTGTTCTGGGGAACATGCTCACTGCAAACTTTTCTGCTGATGGGGTCAAACTGTACAAGTGTAAGTCTGTAATGAACGTAAGGACCCTAGAAGAATAACAGTGGAGCTCCTCAGTTGCATGCCACAACCATTTGTTGGGTTCAAGATAAAAGAGATACTTCCACTATTCAGCAGATGGGTCAAACTTTGTACACCTGCATTTGAGGACTGAAGACCACAACAGAGCTCATCTCACTGCATGTGTTTAAGCAGGAGGGTGGAAAAGATCAAGTGTAGGTGTTGTCTCAGGTGATGTCTTTTTGGAAGGAGCTGTTGCATTTCCTGGAAGTCCAGAGTGAGACAGAGTCTGAGTGCAGAGATAAATCACTTGCTCAGGCTGAGGCGAATACCACCATCCTGGCAATAGACAGGTCCTGACACTACCACTTATCATACCTGCAATGTGTTGTGTCGACATACACGACTCCTTTGCCCACCTAGCAATTTTTTGTTGTCAAACATCTGATTCCATGGTTGCCATGTTTACAGTCAAAGTGAAGTTCACGCTCCCAGAGTATTAACACTCCATTGATGCTACAATTTCCTGGAAAGAATAATTTCACTTAAAAGAATATAATTGCACATTATACAATCACAAGCCAGATTTTCCACAAAATAGCACCATAATATTATCTTTAATATCTAGCAATTTTTCAACACTCTTGCTGTTGTTCAATGCAGATAGTTTAGTCTGCAACACCTACAGCAATAAAAGAACAAACTGCCACAAAGAGCAAAGCTCCTCTGGTTAGCCTCTTCCTGTTCTATATGGTCCTAAGAGCACAAATTTTAATTTAGCCCCTAGGGTGCTTTTTCCCTAGTATGCATAGATACATCTTGTTACAAGAATGGCTTTTTGGAAAGATACAGTTTTCCAGCCAAGCATGGCTGAAATCAGTGAAGAAGCAGCATTCAATGTGTCTGGAACAAATCTGTCTGCTTGGGGCAGTGTCCTTTGCACCAGGATGCCTAAATCAGGCTTGCTTCTTACAATGTGGTGTCATTTCTCTAGTCACTTTTTTTTCACTCCTAAGAGCTACCATATCCATGGGAGTAGTGGATCAGCTCCAGGAAGGATGCTTTGAGGCTTGGGTTCATCCAAGCATTTTGTTTTGTATTTACATAGTGGAACTGATAAAAAGCATACTCTTCAGAGTGTTCCTGATTTGGGGCTTAAACAACCAACTAAAATAAAGCTTAAGGCTCCTTCCTTAAACCCCTTTTGTTTTGTCACGTATTATGAACAGCAGAACTTATAACTTTAGGACATTTTCTGGAAACCATTTAGGTTTACCCTATCAGCCTCTCAATGCCTACTTTGTTCTCAGGAACACATGAACATGAGCTGGCTCTATTGTGACATGGTCACAAAATATAAGTACAGGTAGCTACTACAAAAGATTTTTTCCAAACCCTCTCTGAATTTATGCTGTTTTCCAGCAACAAGCATAATTCAGTTCCAGGAACAAAACACATTTCATGACGTAAGAAAGTGTAAGAAGGACAGCATTTGTATCTGATACAGGCTGAAACAAATTTGAGGTTAACAGTTGAAAGGACTGATGGAAATGGAGTATGACTACATTGGATCTCCTATGTGTTTTATTTCCCTGGGGTTGAATTTGCATTCAAACTGTTAGATATCTCCCTGAAAAGACTACACTGTTGAGGACAAATAGCTAATTTAAAAAGAATGAATCACACTGTGAGGTGTGTCTTTAAAGATCTTGCTCTGACAAATAAATCTGCTACAATCAGCCCTCTACTTAATTCTTAATATACAGTAGGAAATTCATTTTGGAATCAAGTATTTGACTCAATTTTACTGCCATCAGAAAACATACAATACACCTTCCTGCAGAATTTTCTGAAATAAAAGTCAACAGTAGAAGAAAAGAAAGCTTACCATATTTTGAAATGTAATGAAGAAATGGCACATTTTTCTTCATGGGAAGCATGGGATGTAAATGTGTGGGCAATATTGCTTGTACTGGTAGCCATGCCCTATATACCTGATTTTTACTAGAATATATATGACCAGAAACGTATACACAAAAAAATCTGTGACTCTGTTTTAGTGGTGAGGAAGTCCAAACCAATGACAATCCTGACACAGTTCTGTGTTTCTTTCCATTGGCGTGGTGTATGCATTTAAGAATAGACAAACATAACTTTTACCTTAAGAAAATCAAGTGAAAAAGCAGTCTCTATAAGCTCTTGCTGTGTTATGAGTCTACATAAGTCCAACAATGAAATATATACAAAAATATTGTTCAGGATTGAAGATACAGGATGTGGCCTCAGGATTAATACAAGAGGACATTTGAGAAGGAGTATATATATATATATATATATATATATCACTATAACACTTCCACTACAGGTGAGATCCTTTCAGTTACATGGTACACCTTGACTGGGCGTGTGCAGATAAAGACACAAATCTACTTTTCTTGAGATAGATAAGCCCTCTGATTGTGGTTCACAAAGTGATCCTCAGAAGTACTGTGCTGGCCCAGCGGAGAGCATCACACACTGTGTTTGGGGACCAGCACTAGGCTGGTTGGTAGGAGTGCCCTGGACTTCACTGCCACCCAATGCTCCATCCTCTGAGGCTGCGGCCACAGGAGGTTGTGATCATTCACTGCAGTTGATTTATCTTACAGTATCTAGCCATGCAGAAAGGTCAGGAAAAAAGGAGTAGCATAAACTCTTCTTACCTTTTAGTTTGCTTTCACTGTTTTCCCTTTATCATTACAATCTTGTCTTTAGCAATGAAAGGAGAACAAACACATTTCCCCCTATACCTCATGAAGACTACTCAGCTGGTCAATTTTCACCAGTACCCATCACCTAGGAGTAGGCAGGGTGGATCAGCTTCTGTCCATCACAGTGATGCAAAATG
>WKFP01015135.1:1267585-1328901 GCA_011057875.1 Pterocles orientalis
TCAGGCTCACTTCTACTTCTGAATAGTTCCCTCCACTCAGAGCTTTATTCAACTCTGGACAGCAGCAAGGCCAGTGGTATTCTCCTGCTTTCTGGCCTGTCTCATGGTCTCTACAAACTTTATGCTGACAGCTGGATATTGTTATGAGCAGGGCTAGGTAAACAGTGACGTTAAGAGGATATTGACACTCCTATTCAGACAAAGCTTTTTCCTTCTTAAGTCGGTCAGGAGAGGGGAGGATGGGGCAAAGAGAGAAGTTAGCATTGCATACACCAAAGACAACATCACACTTAAACCAGTTCATCTGACCTAAATACATAGATACACAAGGACTCGCATTGGACCCAAATTTTGTGCTGCATCTCTGTTGAAAACAAGTTTTGATTTGAATACTATTCCAGATATGAAAATGCATTTTATTGGACAAGCTCTAACATCTTATTAATTATTAAAATAGTTAATTATATATATTGCTCTACAAGAGAGCAACAGCTTTTTCAGGTCCCAAGGCAAACACAATATTTGTTCCTATTCTCATGTTTCTTCTCTTGCCCCCCCCTTCTGTATGTCATCTCTCCCTTTTCCTTTTTCTGGCCTCTCTCCTCCTTACATTTACCAAGTGATGGAAGTTAATGAGATAAAGGAAGGTCTCCAGCCCCCTTTCTGCTCTCAGGCTGCTGCAGCCCTGCCTCAGCTGCCCTCCTGTGATGGCAGATCCGATGCTTTGTTGGGGGGGGAGTGATGCATTAAAAAGGTCTTGCTGCACTGCCATATTAAAATTCCGTATCCAGGCTCTCTTTAGATTCTCAGCAGAGGTAATCTCACAGCAGCATCTGAACTAACCTTACAAGCAAAACCTGAAGACATCAAAGTTCAAAAGCCCTCTCGCAATGCCTGGCTAAAAAGCACAGTACTGATATATTCCCATAACATATATGTTAAAATCCATGTGAGCAGAGCAATTCATTCCTCAACTTCTGCTGTTGTGGACTTTTCCAGTAGGACACAGCAGCCTTGATTATTGATTCAGTGTTTGTTTTTGGAGTGGAATATCATTGATAAGTACAATTTTACTTCATTACTGCTACAGCAAATGCAAGAACCCCTGCCTTTTCTCTGGTTTAGGAGCTTGGAATCAATATTCCCCATGTACAGATCTCAGCAATAGGCTTAGCTACACTATTTTTTAATTATTTCTTCCTTTTAACCTTTCTAAGGGATGGAAATTACATCAGTGCAACAACCTGGATCAGCATGCCTTGAATCAAATCATTCTGCTCTGTATTCTCATTTGATGTGCCAAGTTTTATTTTACTGTTTGGTATTTATGTCCATGTTTCTAGATAGCTCTGGTAACCTAAACTACAGGTTCAATTTATTTTTGGAGTAATAGCAAAAAAAACCAGCTGAGAGCTGTGGCAGCTAAAATATGTGTTGTGTCCCAGAACAAACAAAATATTCAGGGCCGGCACGCTCTCTTATCAGAGAAGCGGTTTCCTGCTCTCTGCGTACTGGTTAGGTGGTGACATGGAAAAGCTCTGAACTGAAGGATGTTCTCCAGGTCTCTGGGTCTTCTATTCTGAAGGCTATGTTCCCAAGAGCAATGTGGCTTTTAGTGCATTTCCAAGTGTGTAAAAAATGCAGGCATATTTATTTTAAAGTATGGTGAAGGATGATGTATCATGAATCACTGTTATATCACCAAGGATCCAGACATATTCATTGGCTCCTAGTGTGTCTGCAAGGGCTATACAAATGCTGTGTTGGGCAGAATTATCATGGTTCAAATACAAATATATCTGGAGTGGACAGACATATGAGACCAGAGAAATATTGCACACCATTTCACAAAATCACATGTATTAACAGAAAAGAAGGGGAAAAAAAAAAGGCAACAACTGTAAAGCAATTGAAATGACAAAGGTAATGCAGGCAGGAAAAATTCAATTACCTATTTTAGAACCTGAGCAGGACAACCCTGATTAATAGACCTCTTTGGTTAAACCTGCTGCACGAAAGTTAATCAGTGCTAGGGGCCAGGATCTGGTTGCTGTGTTACCCTCTGGCAGCCAAAAACAAACACTCAAGCTGTGTAGTGGGGGTAAGGTGCCATGCTGATTTGGACTGTGGAGGAGGAGGGAATGGCAGCACCAGTTACTTATCCACAATACCACTTCCTACAAATGTAATGGGTTTTCCCTTATCAGCTTTCCTATCAAGCTACTAACAAGGTAAAGCATGACTTAGCTCAAAAGTCATTACGAGGTTGTAACTCAAGGAGAGGTGAGACCAGGCATCATTTTATGTTATTTTCACGTGGTTTTGACTCCTTATTCAGTCTGTGCACACTATTGCCAACATAACTACATTTGTTGTTGAAAGAATGAAGTAGTATCTCTTTGTAAGACTGGCTATAGTTTCATTACACTGCTGTGTCAGCTCCTGGGCTTTGAATATTTGTTGGCTCTTAATTAGAAGCATAAAAAAAATTTTAAACTGCACCTTGGATAAACAGGCTTGAAATAATTCTCCCCAGTGCAACTTCTCCTAATGAAACTGATAAGCTTAATTTTCTACTTTTTTTCTACCTTCTGCCAAAAGAGTAGAAACACGTCCTACCCTAGTAGGACTGCCGGCCAGTGAATTTACTTTTGAAGTGAAGGGGAACAGCTCAACTTGCCCTCTCCAAATAAGCAGGTGAAGACTGGAGGTTCAAACAAAGTGGAAACCTGTTGGCTCTTTCTAATTAAGATGGCTGTGCTGAGATTCTGTGCTCTCTTCTGAGGCCCTGAGTACCTACTTGTAGGAAGTGCAGGGATAAAGCCTGCTTTCCTTTGGGGCATGAGCACTCACATCAGGGCCAGGGCTGGGGAGTAGCTACTACAATTCCTGCCACTGAGGATCTCAAAAAGGGGCTTCTTTGAAAGAAAAAAAGGAATCTACCCTTGGCTGGATGTGAAACAGTAGTACTATATCCTTCTGGTATATTAGCACAAAAAAAAAATAAAAAAGCCCCAAAGCCCCAAACACTTACACTAAACCTCAGTTCATTTTCCATGAGGGACATGAAAACATTCCTAGTGATATCACGAGAGCAAATTGCTAAAAAAAAGGGAATAAATTGAGGCTCTGGTAAGGAGGTTGAGGGCAGAATGGAAGGCAAGGGAACCATCAGGATGAATAGGTTGCTATGGGGTCCCAGGTTAAAGCTAATATTTTCTTTTAAACATTCTCTATCCTGGAAAAAATACAATAATATCGTAACCGCAAGCACCTTTCAGTGAAAGCCTTTGCCTACAGCTTAAATTTTGACTTTTGTCTCCCTGACTTTCATCTCAAAGAAAGTACAGGTGGGCTTTCCTGGGAAAAAAACAGGGCATCAACTCTCTGGCTCAGGTATTTGCAGAAAAACATGGTGAAGCAAATGGAAGGAAAAAAAAGGGAATACAAGAGGCTTTGTAAACAGGGAGCTAAATATCTCCAGCCCTCACGGGTCAAGAGCTCACCTGCCAGTCCATCCATGAGGTGCATCACCTCCAAGATGGCCCCGGAGGAAGCAGAGAGGTCAGGGGAGCCCCCAGCCTCTGAATACAGCCTGCCTTGACTATGAAACATGCTTGCCCAGGTGTGGCCAGGAAAATGTCATCTCTCTGACATATGCACACAGGACAGTTTTGCATGGTAAGCACTAACTTTCCTGACTTTTTCCCCAGAATAAGTTGAATGTGTGTTTTACGTGCAGTTTTTCTGCCAGTCAGTGAGGTCAGCAAGCCAGTTGGTAGCTGCCAGCATAAAATTCTGTATCACTGTAACTGAGCTGCTGACTTTGCAAATATGTATTGTACATAAACCACTTTTTTCGCTTCTATACAGGATAGTTTCTCTTATTTGCCCTGTACAATTAATTTTGGTGAAAAAAAAATAATGAAGAAATAAACTCAGAAGTATACCTCTTTATAATTCTTTAACTAAAACATAAATGACATGTGTTCCACCAAACCTGGAGTTTAAGTTAGTAGTCTTTTTATTCAGTAAGCCCAGTAATATCAATATCATGATAAATAATTTTTGTTTTTTTCTCTCTATCTTACATTTCACATGCATCCTACAATCCTGTGGTAAATTATTCCCTCTCGGTCTCTTTGACATTATAAAGAACATTCGGAACATCAAAAAAAAAGCCCATACCACAAAAAAAAACCAACCCAAAACAAAGCAAACAAAAAAACCAACACACACAAAAAACCCAAGCAAAACCCACCTACATTTTTTTCAAAAATAATTGTTTATTAGAAACAAAATCTGTCAGCAAGACAGTGTAAACTAAGGAAATATTTAGTTAACTGCTTAGTCTGGTATGAAGGTTTAGTATACAAAAAAATGCTAATCTGAAATTTCTTACATGAACATTTCACAAACTTAGGCAAATTTTTTTGTGGCATTCATTTGTGAACATAATCTAATAAACTAGCAACATATTAGGAAAAGAAAAATTGAAACATTCCCAAGTGCTTTTTTCTTGTCACTTTAGGCTACCTGTATTTTTCTATAAAGTATATTAAAAAACAGAATCACAAATTGTATTGCCTAAGGGAATGAGCTGTGAAAATAGACTGCAAAAAAAACAGGTAGGTTATAACTTTTTGCATATATGCCCAACATATGCTGGTGTTAAAAATCAGAGTGTAATGGTAACTGAAGACAATTCTGTAGTTAAACAGAGCTAAGCACTGAAAACTTTTTTTTTTTTTTTACTTTGATTGAAAAAAACCTTAAATTTGCTACTTTTGGTAATGTGCCATTCAGACATCCAACTTCACTCCTTTTATCTACAAGAAACCATAACGCTGTAATTAATATGTTGCACTGTTTGTTGTTTTAGATTAAGAGATTTTAGGCAACCTTTAGGCAACCTTTAATTTCATCCTCCTCCCCAGACCTGTGATATTGCCGTTTGTCCGCATTGTGGCATTACCCTGCTCTCACACGAACTGTTCTTTTTGGGTAGAACTAGCCCAGAAGATGGACACCAGAAGAACACATAGTGCACCCCGATTGCAAAGAAGTGTCCAGCACATGCAAGGCAGTTTGAATTAATAAAAACAGAAAAAGCCTGAACCGTAGCACCCTCAGTACCATTTCATTCTACAAGTTCATCCCTCTCGGTCTGTGCTACTAGATAACACAGCCACTGTACCCATTTCAGAAATATTCACCACACACTGTGAGACTCAGTAACTATGGGAAGCAAAATTCCTGTTTAATTATTACTGCAAAAACATTCAAACTTGCAAGTTTGCCATCTAACCAATGCCAATGTTGTGACCACTTCTAGAGCATGGAACAAAAGCTATTTCTGAAGGACAGAAGTGATACAGTAGTCAGGGGTATGTTAAGTTGTATCTACACATATTTGGAGGGTTGCAGAGTAGGGAGTCAGTATCAGTGTTGCCTTTAAACTAGTTAACATCGATGGCCATGCCGGCAGGGATGAATTGTCATGAATTTCAGCAAAAACTGTCTCGCCTGCCAGAGCTCTTGGGTATGCAGGCTAGCCAGACTGACGCCTATGCTACTGCAGCTTCACCACCTATGTTTTTTCAAGTTGGTTAGTAAAAGCTAATATGTTGCAAACTTACCTTTGAAATACTCTTTTGGTACCTCAGGTCTGAGGGGAAAGCAGAGACAGCATAAAAAAAAAAAAAAGCACGAGGACAGTAATGCCAGTCAAGAGTGGGATAAGGGGAATGATAGGGAGGTAGCTTTCTTCACTTTTTAATCTTTGTGATAAGAACAAGTCAGTTGGAAAAATTTACATACAAAGAATGCAATTTTATTTCACTTGCAAAATCACCTTAATTTTGTCTTTTAATTGACATCCTGTGGGACAGCCCTGGGACCAATACTAACCTTTCTTGTGAATAGTTTTTATACTTACAAAGAGTGGAAAGGACTGCTTAAACCAACAGCTGCTGTGATGCATCTTCATCAACTGCACATGAACATTTGCTTTGCCCAGTGTATCTGCAACTGTGAAAGAATTCCCTGCTTGGTAGGCTCCACTAAAGAAACACTGGGTTTTACATCAGTGAGCTGGAAAATATTTGCTGTGAAAAGTGTCCCCTTTTTCCCTTGCCTTGCAATTGAGGCGTTACCTCTTCACACATCCATTCAGGACACAGCTGCAAAGAACATTTTCCTAGTGCAGCTCACTCTCTTAGGCACAGATTTCCTCTTCGCCTTGAGTGAAAGTTTGAGAGTGGGTAAGATATATTGCCTTTCCACTCGTGGGTGTAATCCAAGGGTACAGACCAAAAAACATTCCCATATAAAAGTCAGCTGCTGTTTGAAAAACAAAGCAAAATAAAATGTTGAAGGCTAAACTAACAGGAAAGTATTTCACTGCATTATACGCTCTCAGGAGCATATCTGCCCCACACCTCCCACTCTGTGGACCTTTTCCTGGCCTCCCTCTATACTGAACATAATAGGAATTAAAGCTTTGGTCCTAGGAATTATCCTTTTGGGAGATGCCTAAAATATCCCTCCAAGCAATAATATGCAATTTTGCACATCTTAAAAACTTTCCCATCACTACAGCATTTGAGCACCACCGCTGAGGCGTGCAGTCGCCTCTCTGTGCACAGCCCTGCTGCCACAGGCAGCCCCAGAGCCTGAGGAGAACAGCATTTGGAAAGGTCACGGCAGGAAAGCTAACTAAGCTGGAGCTGAAACTGCAGCTGCAATGACAGCAACGGACATTTAGTTTTCAACTGGCAAGGAATTCCAGTTGTACTTTTAATATAGTTTCAACGAACACTCTCGATTCTTGAAGAAAACTGTATCTTCACCAACCTGTTGTTTTTTTCCACTGCCTTGATCTTTGACAGCAGAAAAAGTTGTCATGCCAAGCCACTTCCCTGGGATGAGATCTCTTACATAATTAGAGCCAACAGCATTGTGAAATTAAAGAGCAAATATAAATATAACAATCACAGAGGTACTATTTTTAATGGGCATGAAAAGTACTAAAAATAGTAGTGGCAGACTAGGTAAACTCCATGTTAATCAGCGGGCAGACACTTGCAGCCTTTGAAGTCAGTGGGAGCTTTGCAGGCCTTAACTTCTCCCTGAGAAGTTATGATTTATCTCTGAAAGAAATTTCTTATTCATATCATTTAATAAAAATGTTTCATTCCAAAAGCAATTTTAGTTTTTACCATGTTGAACTGTAATTACAGATTTATGATCCTGTTAAAAGGTAATGTTGTAGTTAATCCTTAATACCTACACACTTCACAAAAGTTCAGTGTCGCACACAAAGCTGAGAGCAGCTGACACATTCTGCAAAATATTTACCACATTTTCTGAGTGTCAGCAAAGAGTGCACTGCTACAGCTCTCCATCAAATAGTCTATCCAACTGTGGAAGTAACCTACAAAACTCTAGAGATTGCTTATCTTTTATAACCTATACACATATACTGATGTCTAAGGCACACATTTTTCCATCTTTATTTTGCAGGTTTAGCATACAGATAATCCCACTTTGTTTCCTAGAGCTCCGTTTGGCTGATAGTAACAGAATCAGGGCTGGATTCAGCCTGGAGCATGGCATCAGTATTACTTCTGTAGGTTACCCCATGGTAAATTGTTTATTTGTGGAATGAATCATTATTCAAAATAAGCATGAAATAATCTTACTTCTAATATGGTACATGAACTAGGAAAAAAAGTACTATCCTGCAACAATAATACAATGTAAGTTTGGTAAATTTAAATGAGATAACTAAATCTATCATGAACCTTAACACGGAACAAAAATATTGGCTTGTTTACTTTTCTGTTATCATATTTGATATACCAATGAAATTGTGAGAAATTCTGTGGTTCAAGACAAATTATATATGTGACTGAAATTTTTTGAATTATCTCTTTACAGACACTTTTAAGGAAAAAAAAAAAACAGTTCTATGGGCCATATAGGAATTCAAAGTACCTCTATCATTTTTTACTCATTCAAATCTTCTCCTTAGCTTAATTTGATGTAATGTTGGTTCAAATCAACTTCAAAATCTTGTCTTGAAATTCAGCCAAAATTCCTGCAAACCATGTAGGAGTCAACAATAGTCCACACAAGTAGTTGATACAAGTATTGGCAAATTATTTTTAATTGTAACTGGTTATGCAAAGCTGCTGTGTCCGTTATTCTACAAACAACAAGCACTCCCCTATTATGCCCTTTGGATATATAAAGGGAAGTAGTTGCTGCATTTTGTTCAACTCCAGAAAAAGTAGTAATGAAAAATAATGCTAAATTGTAATAGAATTATTGTCAACAAAATTCTTGAGCTTACTGCTATGTAACATCTTTGTTAAACTTTTACTCCACTTCAAGACACCTCATACATGTCAAGTAATTAATAAACCACTTATCTCCTTTTGCATTTTCACTGTAAATGCAGTGTTCAGTGTGAGTTTCCTGTCTGCTCTATGCCCTGTTGCTGGTTTCAAGGAGGTAGGGAGGGTTTCTGCCGTGTCACCGACTCTAGCCAAAGCAGCCATACAAGCATGATGAGCCTCTGCACTGTTTTTCTTCCCCCAGCCTCGCAGAGCTGAAAAGGTAAAGCCATCCCCTGCATCCATTCCTTGAGGACTTTCTGCTCTCTATTTTAGGATGAGACAATAGAGGAAGTGCTACTGCAGTCAGTCCACTATCAGCACTTCCCTGCACTGGGAAGTGGTGCTAGAAGGGATACAAGAAGGCTATTCAAGGAATATTCATAGAGGATTTGGATCATGCCCTTGGTTTATGTGGTATTTTATCCACACATGCAGAGCAAACTGTGCTGATTGTTTTGTTTTCCTCTGAGACTCTGTCTGCAGCAACATCAGCCATTTTGCCCTAAGGTAAGAGAGAGGAGCTATTACTCCCTCACCATGTTTCATCTCGCACAGTGGGACACAGGGTCTGAGTGTCAGTTAAAAACAAATGGGCACTGCTGCTGGCCAACTCTACGTGCAATGAAAATAAGGTGCATGCCTAGGAATTAAAATGGGGTTTTTTTCAACTCGCTCTCATTATTTGCTATCCCTTCAGAGCAAATGCAAAGCTAAAATGGTATCTTAACAGCTATTCAAAGGAAGCCACTTGAGCAGTGAGAAATGTGGCTGACAATCTCAGCATGATATTTCCTTTACCCTGTGGAATACGATTTTAAAAGAGATTAAATAGCACTCTGACGCAAGGAGAGCTGCAGCAAATTGCTGTTTGTGCAAGAGGGACTCTGCTCTGCTGCCTGCTGACCAAGGTGTTCCTGGCATAACGGCACTCCCCACTCTGCCCTCTGAAGGGAAGCAGAGACTCACAGAATGGATGGCACCTGCAGTAAAAGTTGGCTTTGCTCAAATGAGTCAATGTCTATTTCAGTGTCACAACAAGCAGATGTTATAAAGAAGAATTTGCAAATGGTTTTTTTTGTTTCTCTCTTTTTCTCAGCAGCTGGATTTGTTTCCTTATCTGCAATAATCCTTCAGGCATTTTAGGTTTTCTTTCTCCTTAGCTGTGGAAAGCAGCATGCTTCTTCACAGTTGTTCAAGCACTGCTTTGATTATACAACCAAGCACTAATTGGTTAGGCAAACCAAGGCTAATCAGAATTTTAGCTCAAGATAATTGGTTCAGAGTGATATTTGTCTGTTTAAAGATTATTAGTTCTCTCAAAGCTTCTTAAAAATGGCCCTCTCCCAAGAAAATTATTTATTTTGGGTCAAAGTTGTCTCAGAATTCTGGTGCATACTCGAGCAGATGAAATAACATTGAAAATATGACACCTTCTCACTTATGCCACTGTATGTAAGATGTCTGCTTATACCTTACGTCCAGTAGATAAGGACCTTTTCACAGAGCTATGTAAGAAATCTCATGGTGACAACAGCCTGGAACAAGTCTTCAAGGGGATATACGAGAAACACTAAGTCAAGCGTTTTTTTTCCATCTTGGGAAATTCTTCCATCCTCATTCCCATAATGCAAAAATGCCCACCTAATTCACTTGTGAAGTGTTAAACAATTTAATTCATGGAGGCTGGTTTATGCTCTCAACTTCAATCATAGCTTCTGACAAAGAGTTTTACAAGGTAATTGTATGTTATGTAAAAGAATCATTCCTTTTGTTAACTTTAAATTAATTGCTTTCAATTTCATTATATACACTTATCTAATATTTTTATAAAACAGAAGTAGAATGACATTTACTGTCAGTGATTCCTTTGCACTATTTTTTTTCAGTTGGTTTGATCACATGTATTTTTATTTTTTTTTTTCAAGGAAAATAAAAGTCAACATTTTGTATAGAAGTGTCATTGTTCTTGTAATCTAAAACCCCCCATATCCATTCTAAAGAGGCATGACCAGAACTTCACTCTGTGTCACAAGATCTACTATACCATTAGAATATTATATCTATAGAAAATATATTGGATATTATACTATGCAATCTCCTGGTTTTGTGGAAGTTTTTTAAAAAGCCTACTCAGTCTTTCCTTTTATGTGAATTTCAAATTTTATCAATCCAATATTTGCCCCATTTTCCACACACCATGAATTTTACGACAACACTAGGTGTCACTTTTCGAACAGAAAATATTTGCAACAATGAAATGTTGACAATTGATTCCTGTTTAGATAACTTTTTAGCACTACTTTTTGGTGTAAAAATCTCTTTAAACTTGAAGTGAAAAGAATGTCTCAAAATTCCAGACTTTAAAAAATCATGCATCTGCAATGAAAAAAACCGTCAGATCACTCCCTTGCTACTAAAAAACAAAAATATTTTCTATGCATACATCTGGTTTAGGTGTGGATGCATTTTTGCTTCAGTGTACCTATCTGTTGCAAGAGAGAAGGGAAAAAAATAATCCACAATTGAAATATTAGTTTTTAGTACTGACAAAATACAGTGGCTTATAAATGATACAGAAGTACTGAACAAGTATGTTTGAAATGCTGTCTCAAAATGTATCAGGTCCTTACAAGAATCCATGCACTTTATTAAGTCAGAGATGACCTACTTTAAGTAGAAATCTCAGTATTGCTTGTTCAAACGGCTGGTTCCACTTTCTCATTAGCAGGCAGTTCAGAGATTCAGGTAAAAGAATTAGCCAAGACCTTAAAGGTTTACCCCAGAAACTGGAGTAATTTTTGTGACAACGACTCTTTCTTTGAGGAGTTCCTGCTTTTTCTTCCTTTTTTTTTTTTTAATTTTTAAATTATTTCTCTAATCTCTGACAGCACCTAAAACTCTTTGAAGCAACATAAAAAGGAGAAAAATTAGGAAATTAGCCTTTCAACAGAGACTGAACTATAAAGAGCATTGATGGTTACACTTGAATGAAAATTCCTCATAGACACATAATTATATTAGCTATAGTATTAACAAAATTATAATAAATATAACAATCTAAAAATAAAGCAAACTACATTAAATCTGTGACCCATTTAATTACAGGAGCATCAATAGCATAGATAATATTAGCTTGTGGTTCCATATCCCTACTGATATCGAATGTTACTTAACATGTATTTCAGGACTATTAATGAACTGGGATTATGCACAAGCATAATGAGAGAAAGATAATGTCTGTCCTAAAGAAATTACAGCCTGCAGACAGGTAGAGGGACAAGCAGTAGCTACAGAGGAGAGGAGAAAAGGTAACAAGGCAAGATTCAGCAGTACAAGGGACAGCAGTCAATAACCTGCCAGCTTGCCAACGAACACAGGCTGATAAGAGCTTGCTTTCCATGTTTGTTTGGGAAAAAGGGGAAAATCCTTGTTTAAGTCCAGCTGTCTTAACAGCTGCCCTACTAGCACCGCTATTTCAGCTCTGCCGTTTTTTAAAAGTACCTGTATATCAGTATACTGCATTATAAATCAAATAGTAACAATTCCCACAAAATAAGCCCTTAGTTTCCCAACATATACTTACTTGAGTAGTTCTGTGCACATGAATGGTTACAGTCACCAGGGTTACTCAGCTGAATAAAAATTCATATGCCTATATACATATATTCACACACAAACATATATCTGCAATTGAGCATCTTAGGTTGGATTTGAACCAAATAACCTGAAACAAAAAGATCAATCCTCTGTTGAATCAGTAATTACAATCTTTTAGTTCATCAGATTTTCTCCTGGAATGCTTATAAATTCTGACCTCTTCTTGTCCTTTAGCATCTTCAGAACTGTTGCAGATAAAATAAAAATAGGTAAATTTTACATAGCAGGATTCATTTAAATAAAACTCAGTGAAGGCTTTTAAATCTTTCTGAAACAGGTGGTTAATTTATGAACACACAGCACTGGAAACCTACGTCCAAAAACTAAAAGGCATTTCTGTCTGTGTGTGTATGTGATAGGAAAAATCCCCATCTTCTAAGTGTTGCCTGCCGCCTGACATTTTTTTTTAAAGACAACTCTGAGTGATAGAGGTTTGTTTTTTAAGAAATCATGTTTGTTTTTTTAACAAAAAGTATTTTCCCTGCATTGTCATCATGCAGCATCACATTATCAAGTTATGAGTACAAAGCTTCTGTTTGAATCAAGGAGCTTTAAATTACAGGGAAAGATACGGAAATGTATTAGTCCAATAATATGGAGGGGGTTGGTTATTTGTTTTTAATTTGCAAAACAGAGTGAGGTCTGTGGCACACCTGATTTAGTACACTCCACACATAAACAAACTTCCCAGACTTGGTCAGAGGTATCAACCTCACCCAAAGGATAAAGATTCTCAATCCCTCAGGCAGCTTAAAAAAATCTTATTATCGATCATTTCTAGGGAAAAGAAGACAAGAATAAATCTGCACCAACTTCTATCTAAAAAGAATAATCACTTTACAACCTGTCCTGAAACAAGAGATTTTAAAGTTGATTCAGAATGACATATTATCATGTTTAATGTCCCTCCTCATTGTATTGATAAGGTGACAATATCCTTGGCTGCACACATACATCATTGCTTGAGGATATTCTGAGTAGCCACAGTCTAAACTCAAAAACGGCGTCGGGAAGGAAAGTCAGTGTGAAATGTCTCTTTTATCATTGAACAAGGGAGAACATTTACTCTCTTCTTACCTAAAAAACCAAATCACTGCTGCAAGGCTAGGAAACACCCCAAACCCCATCTCCAAAATTTTAAGATGCAGCAGTGACCCTCCCACTGAGGGTAACCTCAGCAAACAGCAGCTCATCTGCAGGAGCACTAAAGTACTACTATAAAGGGGGTTTTGAATGCTCAGCCCAACATGCCACAGAGATTCCTGATTTTTAAGACAACGCAAGGCAGAGATTTTCTGTAACCTGAATGCCTCATGTTCATACAGACATCTTGGAAAATCCCCAGAAAGGGAGCACCGTCTCCAAAGCCAAAATACTTTTGTTGTGTCTAAGCAGCTGATCTTTCTGTCTTGCAGATGCTGGGTCCCACAAGAACACCCCTCCTGGATATATGAAATGCAGAGGGTAGCCTTTTATCCGTTTTGACATTTCCACACAGCTCCACAAATTATCTTTTACCTCCACAGGATAAGAGTGGCAGGACAATCGGTGTGCTGTCAGTCAGGGCCAGATATTTGTTGAGACAGATGCATTGCCGTTCAGATTCCTCCATCACAGCACAGAAATAATGTCCCTCAGAAAATCAAGAATTTCTTCAGGGTTCTTCTCTTTTGTTTGCCAGTTACAGGATACATTAAAAGATGGTTATTAATATTTAATTAAGAGTAACTGGGCATCCAAAAGAGATAAAGCAGAATGAGATAGGATGCAAGACAGAATTAATAATGTATTGGAAACAAGAAATAAAATGAATTGCCTCCAAGAAAAAAGAAGGTCCATTATTCTTGTTCAATAATGTTAATGAAAATTATTATAGTTGATGAAAACGACCATCATGTCAAGCAGTTGTTCCTAGATAATTATTTTTTCTCCAGCAAACTTCCTTCCCATTTTAGCTCTAAGCTTTCAAACCTCCTGGCAAGATTGAGCCATGCAGCTCAATTTCCATCTGGCTTGTGAACTCTGTGTAGGTGCCACCACGCTGCTGGGGTTATGGCACTTCATTTGGAAACCAGCAAGACTTGATTCACTCTTGCAGTTTTCCTCAAAACGGGTTAAGCTGGAGGTGAAGAAAGTCTTTAGTTTTTTTTGGCTGCAAACTAGACACAGTGCATAACACCGGCTAATGTTAAAAACTATATTTTCAAGGTGAATAACCCGGCTTCATCCTAACACAGAAAGCTGGAAGAAGAGTGTTAACCTGCATTGACCAGCTTTGGAGAGGAAGAGGAAAACTCAGCTTTAACTCCTACCATGACTGGGAACAGCAGGGGCTGGTGCTGTCCTTTGGCGGCTGTGCAGTGTGCCTGGCTGTGAGCCTGCCTCCTTGATGTAATAGTATCTCGGAATAACAAACAAAGCATCCCAGCTCATGTGCTAAGTGTGTGTCTTCCTCTAAGAGCCTTTAAGCCCTAAATTCATTCCCCACAGACTACTTCAGTATTTTATGTAACAGCAAGCTACACGTAAAATAATAATGAATACAAAATGCCCTAAATATCTCAAGATCCTCAAAATGTATATTCTTAATAAATACATCATGAATTTAAACCTTTCTGAATTTCTTTATAAATAATGCAATTCTCCACCTCATTTTCATCAGACTTTGTAATAGAATACAATTTTCAAAAAAGAAAGAGACAATTTGCCAACACTGAGGGCAACACATACATAACAGTAATAAAAACCCTTTGCTTTCTGGAGCTTGAAACTATTGGGCTGAACTGAGTGGGATGGGTTTACCCTTGGCTGGGAGTCAACCCCACACAACCCGTCTGCTCACCCTCCCCCCTCCCAGGAATGGGGGAGAGAATTAAAGGGGTAAAGGGAAAAAAGACTTGCGGGTTGAGATAAGAAGAATTTAGTAACTAAACTACAATAATATTGAAAGTAACAGTATACACAAATATACAAATGAGTGATACACAAAGATACTGCTCACCACGTGATGACCAAGGCTCAGCCTATTCCTGGCTAACTGTTCTGGAGCAGGGAGAATCTCAAAACCGCACTCCTGGAGTAGAGATAAAAGCCCGAGCATCCCAAACTAAGAGCTGACCAAGGAGGGGAGAAGGCCCTGGGAGAAGGACCACTCTAAGAGAGCCGACTTGGAGCAGAAAAAGGGATCTGGAACCTAAAGCGACCTGGAAAAAGAAAGGGACGAGATTCTGGAGGTCCCTTGCCTATATACTGGGCGTGACATGTATGTTATGGAATAGATTATTGGCCACTTTGGGTCTCAATCCCGAACCTAAGGTCAAATCCCAGGCAGGTAATTGAGGCTGTGCTCCCTCAAACTTCTCCTTTCAAGCACAGCAGAGAAGCTGAAAACTTGACCGTGACTGTCCTGGCAACAACTATAAATGTCACTTTTATCAAATTTCTTCCTAGCACAGATGCAAAACACAGCCTCTTGCTAGCTACTGTTAAGAAAGGTAACTCTGTCTCAGCTTAACCCAGAACACTGAGATAATCAGATTTACCTTTGCTTTAAATATACCATGCTAACAGACAAACTGTGCTCTTAGTACAGAGCTGTTGTGTTGGACAAAATCAAAAAGTGAGGAAATGCAACTGCCAGGGAAAGGCAACTCCTTTTGGTATCCCCCACATTGTCTTGGGGTCTCCAGTGCCCTCCGGGCTGTGGTCTCCTGACAAAACTCAGCAGCACCTGCACAGTCTTGAGGCAGCTTCAGGCCTCGTGTGCCCAAGAGAGGTATTGAGGGGAACCCTTGATGGCAGTCCTGAGACAGCATGAAAGTCTTTGAAGTGGGACAGCAGGAAATTTGCAGAGCCTCAGCCTGGCAGAATCATCTCTCAAGGTTTCCTCCCCTTTTCCTTCTCCCCTCCTCCACGTGTAGGGCACTGCACCTGCTTGTTTCTCCCTTTCCTAGAGGTTGCTGCAGAAGCTTCTTCTCTCTTTTCCTTTTCCCCTTGCCCATCACTCCAGAGGTCTCAGATCTTTAATAGCTTTTCTTTTGTACATGCAATGCTTGTGCCTAATTTCCAGTCTGGGATTTCAGAAGAGAGCAGCACCAGCTCATACTTTCAAAATAAACTGCGGTGGCAGCCAGCCACTGTAATCAAATTAGTATTTTTACTAGCAGCATGGATTTGAAGAGAATATATTACAATTCAACTCTGGAACATGTTTACTCTTTTTTAACTTGTGAACTGGTAGAAGTTGAATGTATTAAACTGTTAAAAACCCATTTAAATAAAACACTGGCAATATGCCCAGGGATGAGGGACATTTTCTTGGATTCAGTGCATGGCATGGCTGGCTTTAGAGAATCAGAGGTTTTTCCAGTTGTATGAAAGCAATTCTGGTGTAGTCGTTTGGTTTTCAATAAAATCAGCCTTACACGTCTGGTAGCTTAGCTCATACAAAGCTCACAGGTGACCACCCACAGGTTGCTAGAGAAAACAAAGACCACATGAAATAATAATGAAGAAAAGTAAACTACATGTCACAATTCATTAAAGACTCAATACTTAGAAAGTTAAAAAAAAGAAGTAAAACAAATCGTGTCAGAAAACGTTGTCACAGTGCACTTTATATATGGCAACTACGGAAGATGCTTACATGGAAATATTGGAGAACTGATGTATTTTTAAACTTCTCTGGTGAATTTTGACAGCAGCACATTAGGAGATGAATGTCAAAACAGGTGTGTCTTGAGTGTTCCTCAGATATTCCTGTTGACCTGCACTCTGCAAATAGATAAGGGACATTTTAGAAGGAAGCTGGGGCTACTCTGGATCTTTTCAGGCTGTTATACACTGCTTCATGCAAGGGATACTGAATCTAGGTGGGTCACCCTGTTAGTATAGCTAGACTTCTGATCACTTTTCATAGAGACACTAAATTAGATCCCCTCAGATATCATATTAATAATATTCTGGTAAAAAAACCCCACCCTGTTTTGTGGCAAATCTGAAGAATGAATCTTAATGTCCTCAAGGCTTTTGACTTATTTATGTCTCAGAAAAGAGCTCTTTTTTGAGTGCAGGTTGTTCAAACTGTCATGAAGAAACCACCTGGTACGGATCAGTTGTGCTGATTCATTAATACAACCCATGCTCACATACTTTATAGCCTTTTGTGGCTAGTTTGATCAGCAGAATAGACCTGTGTGCTCAGGAAGACAAAATTACTTACTTTACTTAGATATGCAAGTTAAGTTACAGATTCCGGTCCATGCAGCCATTGCACTCAGCAGGCCTCATAGTAAGGGCAGCGGATGAAGATCTGGCCCTGGCTTTTAGAGTGTATAAACATGGGAGGGTGGCAAATAATGATGGTACTAACTGTTGTCATCTGCCTTTATTCACGTGAAAGGAATAAAAGCAAAAGTTATTGTGTTACTGGTGCTGTTTGCAATACAGTTTACATTGCACATGAAGAAAGAGAACAAACAAAACCCCTTGTTGGTTGTACTACAAGCGGAGGAATTTTGCATTCTTCCTTGTTGTCCACTGATGAGAAGAATGTGCTTTTTTTGTGCTTTGCCAAAAAAAGCTGTGTTGCCTCAATGTCAGTTTTTCTGACATGTACTCAATGTTTCAAACTCATCAGACATAAATGTGAAAGCCTTCTCATTACAGCACCTTACGAGCTTTGCAGGCATGTTTATCCTTCCCCATCATGCCTGATGTACTTACAGCTAGATTATTTCTGTTAGTAGGATAAAAACACCCCAAAGGGTCATTATGCTGAAGTCCACAAATATTTGGACTGCCTAGTAATTACTCTACAATATTATTTCACCGACATGGTATATTTCACTGTGAAGGCATTTTGTATCTTTTAGGGACATATTTTCAAACCATTTTTCTATGTGCTTCATCCATGGGTTTTGAGCAGGTGTTTTGCAGCTGGAAACCTACTTATGGCTTTGAATACCATCTCTTTTCACATGTGCACAAATACCCCTGTTGGGTTGGGCTATAACATCGTACAGCTGCGCCAAAATTAATTAAATGCTCTTCCCTCAGGGATTAGCAGAAACACAGTTTGAATGAAAAAAAGACTGATACGTGGACATCAAAATCAGAAAATCACTCATGAAGGGTTTTTACATAGGATGGGTGTTGTTTCATTTTCAAATGACATTTCATATGATATTTCTTGTACCAACATCTAAGGGAGAAGGCGTGGGGGTGACACTTCTCAGCTAGGGCTTCTCAGCCGTGCTGCGGAAGCAGTGAGGGACAGCAGCAAGTGAGACTCCCCAATGAAAGCCTGGAGGCCCCTGTGTGCCCACCAGACTCACGGACAAGGAAGGATTCCTCACAAAGAAAGGAGGTTATCATTGTTATTGCAAATTGAGTGGGTGTGTTGGCCTCCTTGAGGGTAGGGAGGCTTTGCAGAGGGATCTGGACAGGCTGGACCAATGGACTGAGGCCAACTGTATGAGGTTCAACAAAGCCAAGTGCCGGGTCCTGCACTTTGGTCACAACAACCCCCTGCAACGCTACAGGCTCGGGGCAGAGTGGCTGGAAAGCTGCCCAGCAGCGAGGGACCTAGGGGTGCTGGTCGACAGCCAGCTGAACATGAACCAGCAGTGTGCCCAGGTGGCCAAGAAGGCCAACGGCATCCTGGCCTGTATCAGAAATAGTGTGGCCAGCAGCAGTAGGGAAGTGATTGTGCCCCTGTACTCAGCTCTGGTGGGGCCGCACCTTGAATCCTGTGTTCAGTTTTGGGCCCCTCACCACAAGAAGGACATTGAGGTGCTGGAGCGGGTCCAGAGAAGGGCAATGAAGCTGGTGAAGGGTCTGGAGCACAGGTCTTACGAGGAGCAGCTGAGGAAGCTGGGGTTGTTTAGTCTAGAGAAGAGGAGGCTGAGAGGAGATCTTATCACTCTCTACAACTACCTGAAAGGAGGATGTAGTGAGGTGGGTGCTGGCCTCTTCTCTAAAGTAACAAGTGATAGGACAAGAGGAAAAGGCCTCAAGTTGCACTGGGGGAGGTTTAGGATGGATATTAGGAAAAACTCTTCACTGAAAGAGTGATCAGGCATTGGAACAGGCTGCCCAGGGAAGTGGTGGAGTCACCATCCCTGGAGGTGTTCAAGAAACATGTAGATGTGGTGCTTAGGGACATGGTTTAGTGAGTTAGGTGGTGTTGGGTTGACAGTTGGACTTGATCCTTGAGGTCTTTTCCAACCTTAATGATTCTGTGATTGTCACGAAAGGAAGGACATTCACTTTGCCGGCTGGTTAAGCAGAGCAAAATTCCCTGTTTTGGAAATGGTGCCCACTGACCTAATTAAGGGAATTAGAAAACTCAATTGGTACAGTACCAAGACTAGGTTTCACAAGCCTAGGAGGTGTTTTTTAGTCGTGTTTCTCTTACACATGCAAACATATAAAGCAACATACAACAACTTCTTAGAGCCACATGGTTATTTGATAATGTCTTTTTAATGGTTTGTCTTCTGTATGAGGCTTCAAGCAATCCATCACATTCTTTAAATATGTACATTTTTTACCTCTTTGTCCAACAAATTCCTGCCACAAGGCCAGTAAGAAGTGTGATACGAAGACCAAGAAATTACTTGTGCCTTAAAACTTGATTACTTGAGAAAGCTATTTGCTTTATGTTAATTTTATCAGAATGTTGTAATTTTAAAGTTTTGTCAGTACTGATAATGAAGCCAGGCATTAGAATGAGAAATACAATCTTGAATCCAACACTAAGGGGCTACCACAGACTCCTTTTGCAAAAATGGGTCCTTCTTTCCAGTCTCGGAAGGTGCAGACATATGGAACTTTATATGTGTGTCCCTTTCACACGTGGATGTAGTGTTTTAATCTGCTTATATAAGCTTTTACTGTTCCTTCTGAAAGCTGAACATGGGTGACCATTTCCTTGTCTTTACGAAAGGAAAGTTCTAAAAAAAGTCTTGAAACTTTCAGGTGCTCCTGGTTGGTTTGTTTTGCTTTGTTTTTAGAGCAAACCAAGACTTACAAAAGTTGTACTGTTGCAGATACATAACTAGTTATAAAGACTTACTTGCAATGACTCTTGGCTTTAATGTTCTTGAGTATTGCATCCATCCCAAACTCACTGTAGGAAAATTTTTGCACCATGCTACAAACTGTATGTGCACTACTTACATAAACACTATTAACGTTCTCACCCCCAATGTTTGGTCATCCCAGGGGAAAGAACATGGCGGCTGTGTTACACTACACATAATGAAACTGCACATGAAGATTACAACAGAGGTTCCCATTTCAATATAAAGAGATTTGAATTTGCTTCTTTAGCACCTCTCAATGAGCTATAAGAACAACAGAAGACCTCTTCTCCTTTCCCTTGGTTGATTGCCCAACAAATTCTGCTCACTCACAACCCTGAAGACAGCTCTTGATTGTGTTTTGATGTTTCTGCTGACCTATTACTGTATTGACTCTGTGGCAGCCAAAACATACATTTGTGTTCTCATTTTTCCCCTGCACTCCTTCCACTCAATCAAACAGGCACACAAACTTCCACTGAACAGGAGAATGCTTTTAAGACACAATGATGCTCCTGGGAACTGTGTTGTAAGAAATCTTTTCTCTTTAAGGAAACACACTGACTGCTCAGACTTGCCATTTTTGCTTTTTTGCCCTTTTGGTTTGTCTTGTTTTGCTTCTCCCCATGCTCAGAATATAACACCTATATTCACATTGACATGGAAATTACCATTGTAAAAAAAATACTTCCTCTGGGGCATCTCCTTCCACCCTATGAAATATTTAGTGAGAGTGGTGTCTTCTATGATGCAAAGTACTGGATTTTTAATTTGGAGTAGATTGCTGGGGATTATTTTTTTTATAAGGTGCAACTGTCCATTTGAATTATCATCAGGTGACATTGCTTGCTGCAGACACAAAAGACCCAAATACATCTCCAAAGCACTTCTTATCCTGTGGGGCACATACTAAATTAGACCGATGTTTATTCTAGGTCCCTTACATAGCATTACTATCCCACACTGCCTTACATTTTTAGCACCACAAGATTTCAGTTATGAAACTTGAGTTCCTGTGAGTTACTGTATATCAGCAAAATTGCTTCCACTCTATAAAGATGGCTTCATTGTCTTGCCCTTACTTTAGCTTGATTTCGTCTCTGTGTTTAGAAGCATTTGCAGTATACCTCCAGGTCTATCAAAAACCCTCACAGGGCCAGCCTTTTCTGCTGGTGGTCATATAACAGCACTAGAGAGTACCTCTGGTGACATCTCCTTTTAGATGGAGGGACTGGTCTTTTCTGGAGGTGGGCTGGAGCTGAGGGATCTGCGTCAATCACTGGGCATCAAAATTCAATTTTCAGCTGTGCTCCTGGTTTCCAGGGTAACCTTGGCCATCTGAACAACATAGGTTAATCCTGATCTTTCTGTTTCCCTATTTTAATATCAATGTTTTGAAGCAGGTAGAATATGCTGAAAATCAGTCCCACCTGGCAGGGTCTTCATTGCTTTGGTACTGCCAACTTTCTTTGCAAAATCAGATTTTTACTCTGACTTACACCAACATAGGAAGCAAAACTGGAAGCATTCAGTCTATCTCAAACTGTTGAAGTTCTTCAGTCTGTTCATCAGTAGCCATTTATCCATGGTTCATTACTAGAAAGGCTGTTGGACACATCAGTATACATAATACTTCTAATAGGCATTTACTCAGTGTTTCCTGATGGTTCTCTACTGAAATAGACCTGACTGTACACTTTCATATGTAAAATACAGCTGGAGGCACAGAGCATTGAAGCAGGCACTGTTAAGCTGCTCGGCACTGACACCTGATACTACAGCACAAGCCAGTCACCCGTACACTGCGATATATTGTAATATTAACATTTTAATATATCCCCCTAGGAAATCAAGACTGGTGAAGCTGGTGGAGAGACACTGATGTCACAGTATGAAGTATAAATTTATCTACCTTGAAATGATTCCTAATTGATGCTCAACATTTAAAGGGAATGCAGAATACAGGGACTCTCTTTGCAGACAAAACATTACAAAAATAAGGAGACTGGGAACTAGTGTGCGGAACGTTCATTTTATCTTACAACTTGGACCAGATACAGCTTTGCATTTTGCAGGATTTCCTTTTGCAGATCATTCAGGCCCAGACTGAGCATGCTTCAACATTTGTGTAGACCTTTCTTTGTAGGTGAAATTTCCACTGAGAAAAATGTTACATAGCTGATCAGTGTTGTATTTCGTAACTCAATCTCCTCAGCAAAAACACTTGGTGATAAAATAAGCAAATACTTGTTTCTGCTGCACTTGCCAAGCTCAGCATAAAATTCATTCAATTCCTGAAGGCTTCCTGAGAAATTCAGGTTCTGATGGTTTAGTCTCTCTTCCAAAAGTAGGAATACAGCTACTTTGTTCTGACCACTTTATTAGTCCTTGCTATAAAGGTTGCCAGTGCTGTGGGACAAGGGCTTGGTACAGAATCTAGCATAACAAAGTCTCCGTGCAAGAGAGGTGCTCGCACAGCTATCGCAGTGCAAGCAGGAGCAACATTCTAACCAGCACAGAATTAAGCTTCCTGGTTTTTCATTGACAATATATTTGAGCTTTTCATCCACAGGATGAAATTCTTTTCCTTATACTTTATTATCAGTTAGTCAAAAATGGGAAGAAATGCCTATACATGCCTCTGAGATATGACTCTTCTCCATATCACATTTTTCAATTAAAAATAATATCATCAATCTTTTAAAAATTTACTTCATTAGTTTGGAGAAAAAAATGCCCAAGTGAAAAAGAAACATGAACTTTTTGCTGCTTACTAACTGCTAAGTACCTGAAGGCTAAAGCAATAAATGCTTTAGAGTCCTTTGTCTAGTCTATTTATCCAGGAGGGTAAATAATTTGTTGTTATTAGCTTTATCAGATATCATGCAGCAGACCTTTTCTCCTAAACTTTGAATTATACAACACCTGCGAGATAACCCATGCCATGTCTAGCAAAATTCTTGTTACATCTACTGAAATAGCCTCAAATTCTACTGACTGCAGTTAAATTTTGGGGTTGCTATCTTTCCAGGCTTAAGCCCCAAGTAATGTAGCCACAATGGTCATTATATTAAAAAAAACCAAACCCAAAATTATTGTGAAAAATACAAAGCTTTCAAAATCAGGTGTGTCAGAGTTAAGCTTGCCTATGAGTCACTGATTGTTCACATTATGGTGTAAATACTGAATGACGTTTTATCATTTCCCTACAGACATTTTCACAATGGGCAGCTGGACATCTAGCCCTACAAAGGTGGTGGTGGCTGAGTAGAACCTAGAAGCACACAAATCAGGGCATGAAACATGCTAAATAAAGCCAAAACTCCAGGTAATTCAGGTTCCAAACCTGCAAAATGCTGCTGAGAATGCTTTTCAGGAACATTCATCACAGTCAAATTTGCATGGCAAGGCAATAGGTGGCCTCCCAGTGATAGAAGGGCTCTAAATAAAACCTAAAGCACCAGATCTCTTCAACAAAATAGGTTTTATTGCTTGTTTGTTTGGTCGCTGATGTATATTACTTAGAGGATATTTTTTCCCTTGTTATATATATATATATGTGTATATAGATGTATGTGCCCTCATATTATTTAGTTACATTGAATGTACTTTATTTGGAAGTCCCTCAAATAGTTCTGCCCTAAGCAGAGCCTCTGCACAACAAATTTCACTGCCAAGTGCTAGATGTGGGAAAATTAAAAACAAAGAAAACTTAGTTTGTGATAAGCATTAGATAGCAAGTTAAACAGTCAATGCTACTTTTATGTAAGACCGAGAACGGTGAAAACTAAAGCAGCTGCAGTTAGTTGCAGCCAGTTTGACTAGAGGCAGAGACATGGCACCTTGTATTTATATAGCCTGGTATTACAACTTATTTATATAAGAAGTTTTAATCCTGCTAATTAACAAGTTTCTATCAGGTTGATCTAGACCAGAATTCAACAAGCTTAAAACAAGATAATTAATTGTCTGTTTTTTATAAGAAATAATATTTTAAGTTGCTTATGAAAACCTTTTTTTTTTTCATTTCAATGCACTGTAACAGTAGCAACCATAATTGTTAAGTAATAATTGTAGTCATAATGCCAAGATGGAGGAATGTAAGTGCTTGAGCTATTGAGCTTAGTATTAAACAGTTACTTTGCAAGCTTTTGAGTTATAGAATAAAACAACCCAAAACAAAGCAAATAATAAAATACTGTGTCTCTGGATCAGCCCTTTTGACACTAACATTAGGAAGCCAGTTTTTACCTAGTGACAATAAAGATACTTCAGCACAGGCTGACAGACTGATATAACAAAGAGCTCCATGGCTGCAGAGAGAAATTTCTTCTGACACTGAAGATTTTCGGCCCTGTTTCAAAGCTGCGCTTCTAGGCGTCTGTAAAGCACAGGTTGATGTTCCCATCAGGGCTGAGGAGCCTGAGCTCAGCATTGGTCACTCAGAAACCACCTGGCACAGTTCAGTCTGAGACCAGTGCCATTTACAATGTTATCCAAGCCTGGCACACCCTAGAAAAGGGGCTCCAGAAAAAGCTGCATGCTCTGTTCATGTCCTTGTGCATAAGCAGACTAATCTGAAATACTATAAATGTAGGCCCAATATTATTGCCTAAGAAATAGACTCCTTGGCATGCATAAGGCTTAAGAAATCTCAGAAAATATTAGTGCATAATTATGTAGCTGACAACCTTTTATTTTAATTTGGATTTGCCTTACACAGCTACAGAATTCTCCCTATTACAGCACAACCAGGCAAACTGGCATTATTACTTTGCAATACCCAGGTGACAAATAGAAAAGAAGCCTAATAATTTTCATGCAATTAGAAGAGACTACAAAATTCAGGACAGGGAAATTATGTGTTTACAGCAGAAAAGAGTGTGGATATTATTCTTTCCTGTGTCCCAAAGCTTACAAGAAATAATCCTGAGGCACATGGCTCTAAAGTACTGCTTCAATTGAAAAACAGAAAAAAAAAAACCCCAAACCTTAATCATGCTTTCAATTTCAGCTGAAAATCTTTCATAAATAGCGTGAATTTTAAAAAATTAAATGAAATAAATTTTGATTTCTAAATTACAGATTGCCATGCTCTGGTACTTTTAACTACATCAATTATCACCAACTAGGAAAAAAAAACCTGTACTATAAATAAAATGTTGACGGTAACACAAAGATTCGCGAAATCTCAGTGACTCCTTTGACACACTTTGAATATATTTTCCAAAGAAACATTTCTATGCAATGTTCTTTATGAGAGTATTTCTATATAGAAAAAATTTAATAGATTTATCATGAGATAATGAGGTTCAAGATATCCAGAATAATTTGTAGCAGTCGTTATGGTTTGGAGTAGTTCTTAATTATGAACCCACTACAGAATTTGTAAAGACATAAGATATTGGATCAGCAGCCAGCAATAAAACAGAGTCCCCTCCAGATAAGATACAACATACAGAAGAACTTTTTTTAATGACAAATAATATTTTATTCTAAGAAAAAATACTTGTGAAACTATATTTTCTGGAATGAGTCCAAACTTTCGTTTTTCCTCTGCGGGCCCATGGGAAGAAAGTGAAATGGTACCAGAAACGCATGCCAAACTCTAAAGTTAGCCTTACTCTGCCCCTTCTTTTCAAGGAACAACCAAATCTTAAACCTTTTTTATTTCTGTTTTCTAAATGACTCTGTTCTGCGATATCCAGTCTGAAGCCTCTCATACTCTCAGAAACATGCTGAGAGCTGAAAAAGAGCTAGGATTGTTAGCTCCCCCCTTGTTTTCTTTCAATAGTGTGAGTCCCAGTTGATCCTGAAAGCCACGTTACAACTCACCTCTTGTTTGCTAGCTCCTTCCTTTAGGCAGACCTTTGGACTGCTCCGACTACAGCTCATCATCATTTCATTTATGGGTGAAATCCCACATCAGACTCAGATGCTGGACAGAGAGCCAGCCACCCTACAAAGAAACTCTCTGCATTTCATCATTGGTAATGCAAATGTCTTAGAGAGAGGAATATCACACTGTAGTGGTGTAGTTGCATTAACACAAATACGCCTAGGAACTGCAATTAGCCAGTATATGCCCCTCAGGTATGTGGCTAAATCAGTGACAGGTGTGCCACTGAATTGGTTTTGCAGAGAGGCTTTACAATTTTTTACAAAAGGCTTAGATTTGTGCTCCTTGTGACTACCTATTTTCAGTAACATTAGAGTTAAATTTATTTGTGTTCATTAGTTTTCCTTCTGGCATCTCACCCATTTAAAGCAACTGATGTGCTGAAGCACCTTTTTATACAAGGAGTTTAATCTCTGCTTTCCTTCTTATACATAAGAAGGAGGCAATGTTCCTAACTCCCACATTAATGCAGACCTGTATTGTTAGCATCTCCTGCTGGAAATGTACTCCAAGAAAAGCATCCTTAAAACGATAATGTTTATGAAAAAACACTGTGTCTTTATAAAAATTTAGAATAGTTTGCCAACATTTCAGAACTTAAATCTTCCCCAGAAATGGAATGACATTCCAGCAAAGCTAGAAAAAAATTCATTTCCTTTGGAAAGAGACTCCTCCATTTTGCCATCTGTCTTCATGAGACTTTTCCTGGCCAGAAGCATTTAAAATAATTTATCTAATAAAGCCCTTTGGGGAAGCCCTGTCTTGGTGTTTGTTTGGCTTTGAAGCCAGTTTGTCGGTGGCATACAGTAAGCCAAATTAGCAGATGACACCCGGGGGGAAATTCTGTTTGTTTCCTCAAAGGTCAGTTCAGTGAAGATGGCAACATCTTCGTTTGGGCATGTGACTTGGGTACTCAAAGGCATTGCAGTGACAACTTCACTGTTGCCATATGCTCTAACCATCTGGATTGATCATGTGTGATGGATGGGGTAGAACACTTTTTTTCACTTAGGATTGCTAACTAGAACTGTGCATCTTTTTTAAAGAAATCTTAATCACCAGAAAAGTATATTTAAAACAACAAAATAAACCCTATTACGTTTATAGCAAAAAGACATATGACAGACTTTGTGGTGGCTCATTGGGCATTCAGCTACTTGAGCACAGTAATATTTTTAAATGCTCAAAACAGAAGGTAGGAATGTATCTCTTCAAAGTTCAGCCATTTATGAGCTGTAATTCTAGTTGACTTAATTAGTTCATAATCAACTTTGCTAGCTGATGTAGGGAGTTAAAATGTTGCTGTGGAAGAAATACAAAATTAAAAGTTCAACTTCTCTCAAGTCCAATAGTGTGAACACAGATACTGATAGTCCAGATCAGATCTACAAACTCTACCTTGAAGGCTTTTGGGGTATGCTATTACAACCACCTATATTTCAGCAGGCCATTACACAGGAAAGAAAGAATGCAATAAAATTTAAAGCTAATGTTAGAGACAGGGGAAAATGACAACTGATTTGTTTTATATATTTACTTAACTGTGTTTTATATCTGTAAAAAGCCCCTGATTTTTTTAAAGGAGTATTTTTAAAAGGATATAATATCCACAGTTATTTAAGAACATGTGCTTCCTACAAATGACAGCTGGAGTTATGAGAGACTTGAGATTTAATAAAGTAATTGAGAAACTATTCTAAATATAACTGTCATAGCTAATTAAATCTGCTTTTTAAAATAAACATTTGCATGTTTGACAGGTTATTTGTCTGTGGTTCCAATCCTGATTATGTCGAATTCTTTGGATCTCTCACGAGTGCTTTTCACTCTCATAGGATTGAATAGGAAACAAGATTCTGCCCAAAGAATAAAGGTAAGAAAAAACAACTTGATGTATACAAACCTGGTGACCTGACCAGAAATATTGATGAAACTGTGAGACCCATGATGTTCAATTTCTCTCTCCCCGTCATTTATGCAATTATTCCTCAGTTAAATTATAGAATATTTTCAAGTGGGCCAGTTTTAATATTTTGAATTTCAAAACTACATCTTCACATCTCACTAATTTTTTCCCTCTGTTCTTTTCCATTTTTTCAGAGATTTACTCACTTGATTTGCTCTGTGCCTTTAAGAGAATGTTTTGGTAGTCTAACATGAAAAGGCTAGAAAAAGTGGGTGAATGGTGTAGCCAGGATTCAGATCTTGGCAATATTAATTTATCAGAAATAAAGCACGTATATATCAATGACAAAGACAAAATGGAGTGTGATGATCTGGATGAATCATGTTAATCAAATAAAATAATGTGAACGTTATAAATAAATTTAATTTGCATTTGAAAATATTTAATAATACATGCAAATCTATTATTTTCAGGTATCTGCAGTTGACATTCATAGGTTTACAGTAAATCACCCAAACTGAAGACTTAATACATGAATTGAAAGAGTTCATGATCAAGCTCAATCACGACTCTTACAAAGATGATTTGCATTTTCAAATTATTACTTGAAATCTATGCACTTGAGATTCTGATGTGTAGGGAATAATTCTTGGCTGCCTTTACAATAAAATAACCAAGGAACATCAAGAGACACTGGGAGGTGACAGGCTGGAAACAAAACCAACTTCCTTTTTATACTGTGTACAATTAAGCTATTTAATTCCTTGTCAGAAGGTGTTCAGGATGTTTAAAGCTTCTAGAGGTTGAAAGGCAGCTGAGCAATTGATGGAGGAAAAAAGAATCTGTTGAAGGCTGTTGAATATAAAAGGATACTCCAGTGTTTTCAGAAGGGCCTGAATTACTAATTATTGAAACTTCAGCAAATATTTCCAAGTTTCTAAGAAAGAGTACATTAACACTCAACATGTACTTCCACAGGCTTCTGCAATAACCACAGTTAGAGGCTGATCTTTAATCTGACCCTATACAGCCATTCTTACAGCATGTCTGTCTCTTTATGTTTATTTTAAACCTAGTGTAAGATGGTGTTTCAAGAGCAAGATTATGCATCATAGGTTCCTGAACTTAGGTTTACTAAAGCTGAGATGATTTTTACTAGATTCAAAGCTGCATAGGTGAAGCTTGGTTTCACTGCCACCAGTCAGTTATGTGGGGCAGCAGCTAAACCAGCAAGAGCCATGTCCACTTTAGCGAGAAGCTCCTTGAGTGCATGGGACACCCAACTCTACAGCAGCCCAATTAGCCCCAGTACTGCCAGGCAGTAACCCCACTCTTCCCAGGACAGAGCAATTTTAAGCACATTTACTTCTCATTTTCTCAAATATAAAAACATCCCCTCCCTACTCCCCCCAAAGGATGTTGTGAAGAACCAAAATGAGCAAGGGATGACTCCAGGAAATCTAAGAGAATATGAACTGTTAATAACCAGATGACAAAATTTAAGCTACATTTACATTTTCAGGTCATCAGAAGCTACTATTAATTCATTGTAAGCTGCTCTGGAGAGATGCTAGAAGTAAGTTTAATATAAATGAAGATCTTTGCTATTTCCAAATTAGCATCTCTTTGAAAGAACTCTAGTACCACAAGCTACAATCACTCTTTCTTGAAATAATGTAAGTTGGTTTAATAAGGTGGAATAAAACACTTAAATTAATCTTTGCATGCCAAATGCATGATTAACCCCACGGGAAACAAAAAAGGAAGCATTATACATTTGCTTAATAACTTCTTTCTTATTAAGAGTATTAAGTATACATTGCAGCTTTTCTGAAAAAGGCAAAATTTTTTTTGAAATAAATAATCTCTTACAATTGTGAAATATTTGATTATTTATGAATACTTAATTTTAAAATGTATCAGAAATAATATGGTGTAATTTGTAAATCTGGGCAATGTGGATATTATGGGCCTTGGTTTAACAAACTGCTTTAAAATTAAGGATCTGCTTAAGCAAAGGGGAATTTATGAAGTGTGTGAGAAGATGCAGCAACTATAGCAGTGCTTGGTGTGGTGTGGAAGTCTGAATCACACAGCTCCTCTGGTGGCCTGCCTCCAATCCTGGCTTTCATTTTTGTTATGTACAGGGGCTTGATCAAGAAGCTAAAAATAAGCTGGATCTGCTAAGTTTGCTGTAGTTAGCTATTGTATTACTTCAGCATCCTTGGTAGAAAAATTAATCAACATCCATGTTGGTAAACATTTTTTCCTCTCACGGGCATCCTTACAACACTAAGACACTGGTTTTGCAAACGCTTACATAGTTTACAAGTCACAAGTTCCCATGCTGCACTCTTCACACCCAAACTTCTGGTGCTAGTAATGAGTGCCAAGAGACACATCTCCAGCCTTACCTTCCCCTCTTCCAGTGTTTCAGTCACAGTTTTGGCCTTTAGTATTATTTACAGCTTTGTATAGGTGCTAAAAAATATGTTTTGGTGCAAGGGCTAAAGATATCCATGAGGAGGATGTTGTGGCCACGAATATCTCCACACCCATGGCACAAAAGGGTCATGAAGAATAAATGCACCACTCCAAATTGTCTCTTGTATTTTCTCTTGCATGAGAAATTTTGGGAACTCTTGTTTTAAAAATACGGAATATTACTTTGCTTGAATGACTTACAGGAAATCTTTAAATTAGGTATGTGTAGAAATATTTGTAGGAACACGGCATTAGTCTAATGTCACAAAAGTCAACACTCCAGTGTCGGCAAAGGTTAAGCTGATTTAGATGTATTTAAAGCTGGAGGAAGAAACAACTCAACACTATGCATAATAAACCAACAACATGAGAAAAAAAAATAAATTCTTTGTATCTCCAGCTTTGTATGGCTGTTCTGACAACAACATGCTCCTATGTCCCATAAAGCTCTCATTTCCACTGCCTACAGCTATCATCTGACAATATGCTCTTCATCGTTACAATTTAATCCCACAGAAAACCTTCATGTGGATGTTGATTCTTTTATACCACTATGTGTGCATATCTATCATCACAAAACTTTTGACAAGCTATTCTGATTTAATGCTGGTGAAGTCACTTAGCTTCTCTTAAACAGAGCTGTAATAAAATCGTAACTCTAAAGCAGTTTTAAACACAGCGTTTCTCAGAATCACGATTTATGCTTAAATTTGATGACTCACAAAACTTCTGTATTCACAGCTCTCGTGATAGCTCTCAATTCCTCAGAAGGGAAAAGCCATGTAGTCTGCCCTAGTATTCCCCTAGCTGGGCTCTGGAGCACAGCAGGATTCAGACTGCCAGGGCGATGAACTTCTTACTGCTTCTCCTGAAAGCCACAGAAACTCAAAAGTGGAGAGAGAGCAGGCTGTGCTGAAAAGGGGGCAGCATACTCAGGGCACTGGAAAGTAAATAAAAATAGAACTTTAGAAAGAAAAAGGAGAACATTTTTTTTTTAAATTAATCAACAAACTGCCCTATGTAAATATTGATAAAATTAAATCATATTTTAAATGCTTGGTTACACATTTCTAGGAGATGAAGTCCAGACACATATTCAGCTTTTCTGTTTTTGAACACCTGAAACAAAGGTGTTACGGGGTTTTATGACATGCAAGACCATTCAGAAACTTCATACAGTTTTCCCATGTCAATTTGCATATTGCATTTCCTTTGGCTAAAATGCCATACCAAATGTTCAAGATGTGTATTGTGAAGGCATTGCACTTCATTGTTATCGCCATCAGAAAGGAGCCGTGGAACTACCCACTGCCTTCACTGACACCAAACAGGACTTCTAAAGATATTGCTGGATTCAACACTATTACAGGCAGCTGTGTATGGACACAGGTATGATATTTATTAATTGTGAAGTCAGCTCTGGCAGACACAGATTTAAAAAGCCTTCCAGAGAAAGGCATATTCATTTTTTTCACAGAAATCATGTACAGCCTACATAAGAAAAGTCTTTAATCTGACATCCCATCATTTTGCTCATCTTTGGATTTCACTTCAAATATGACTATATCAATCAAATATGATAGCGGTCCCAGACTGCTTCCCATTTGGAAACCTCGGGGAAGCATCTCATAGTGTGGCATGGCTCACCTCACCAATATGTTGCTTTCTTCTTTATTCTGATTTGCTGGAGTCATAAAAACGTTCATTGACTAAAACAGTCAGTTTATATAGATTGAGTAGCACCAGGGAAAAGAAAAGCCTATTTCATGAAAAATAAATCAGATAGGAACATAATGGCATCTCAATGGGTTTTACAAGGACTCATTTTAACCAGATGATTTAACGGAATGAGTGGGAAATAGGTGGAGAAAGGGAAAAGAGATAAGAGAAAATAGGGTAATAAAGTACTTAGGTGACTAAATGGTAACATGAAAGAAATGTGAGAAGCTTTGGAAAGAGGCTAGGGGCAAATGGGCTTATCGAACCCAGGGATCCTGCAGGCATATCTTCCCTCAAAGAAGCCTTAAGCCTCTCTGGTAAAACCGTCAGTCACATGCAATCATGCTCTTCAGGAACCACTCCTGATGCTGTACGGATCATAGCTTGCTATGCACTTAATGCATTTCCTTTGCTTCATAAGCTGTGCTCAGCTACCAGTACTACATGCTTCATGAAGTTATCTTGATAGGGGTTTTTTTGCCTCATTAGAAGTGAAGCAACATGACTGTCTAGTTGCAGAAATTAATAACTGACTTGATGCAAGGAAAATAAGTAAAAGATATAAGGAAAATAATTAAAACTCAGGTGTTCCTTTTGACCTGCAAAGTATCCCTAGAATCTACATTTTTATGGAATCTGTCGTAAGTGCCACAGCATCACAAAATTAACTGGTCTCTGGGCCCTGATATCTATTTCACACAAAACCCAACATTGTCCTGTCATATTTCTTCTCAGCAGATGTCTTTACCTGCCCATGAAAAGTAAAGACTGTCAGTAAGCCTCATCTGTGTTTAACTCCCATCCATTGGCAGAAACAAGTATATTCAGAACAATACCCTCCCTTAGCCTCCACTGCTGGTCTGTTCAGAAGGAATTATCTGAACTCTGAAAGCCAGATGTGGCGCTTTTGATAAGGAGCTAGAAGAATGGCAAGCATATTTTGAATGTATTCTCTTTCTGTTTGAAAGGCTAATAGTTAATAGAAATAGGACACTACTTTTCCACTTCTTCAAAAAAAAGTATGTGTATCTTGAGTTTTAACACAACCAGCCCACTTATAATTTAGAGATCTCTTTGCAGGTTGCTTCACTAATTACGGACCTTAAAGTAAAAAAAAGAATTTCTACTCCTGCAAATTCTGATATAGGTGTTAAACCTATAATTAGTCCCATCAGGATACACATTTGCACCACATAAAATTACTGAAAACAAACTTTTGCAGGATTGAAAACTGAGAGAAATATAGATCTTCATATCTGGTTTTGAATTTGGTGCATTCAAGATGAAGGTGACTACAGATCAAGATCAGATCAAGAAGGTGACTACAGATCAAGAGAAGATCAGAGCTGATATTGAACAATAAAGCTTTTTATTCACCCTTCTAACCTAAGTTCGAAGATTATAATCTTTTCCCTTACCCTTCCCTTCCTTTCCTTTTCTTTCCCTTTGAAGCAGGACAGGAATGATTAATATGACGAAGGCTATATAATTTAACAAAAAAGACACAAGAGAGAAGAAGTATAATATATCATGTTTCCATTTAACAGAAGTCCAAAATCACAGTTAAGTTTGTATCATGTTGTCAAAGTCAAGGATTCTGAAGTTTTACAGAAATAATCCTGATTTCTCTGAACTGTATTCTCTTTGAGGGGAAAAAATATCATTATCTCTATTTTAAAGATAAACAAATCTCAGGAAAAAATCAAGGGAGCTTAAGTGACCCATGCAAGACTACAGAGGAAGCCTATGTCAGATGAACTAATATCTAGACAGTGCCAAAACACTATTTAAGAAGGTAGTGTTAGCTTAAAACTTTCTTATTCCAGAGAATAGCAAGATACACTGTCCATTGTGAAATGCATCCAGGTCACAGATTTTCATTTAATGTTAGTTTAATGTGTTAGCTGCAGTATTATCATAGCTCTTATTGTAAAAAGACTGCTGTGCAGAAGGAATCCCAGATATGACATTTGATGAAAGCTGAATGTCACAATGAAGATCATTTCTGCACAGCAGAATGGTATTTCACAGAATCACAGAATCAGAGAATGTTAAGGATTGGAAGGGACCTCGAAAGATCATCTAGTCCAATCCCCCTGCCGGAGCAGAAACACCTAGATCAGATCGCACAGGAACGCATCCAGGCGGGCTTTGAATGTCTCCAGAGAAGGAGACTCCACAACCTCTCTGGGCAGCCTGTTCCAGTGCTCTGTCACCCTCACTATAAAGAAGTTTTTTCTCACATTCAAGTGGAACCTCCTATGTTCCAGCTTGAGCCCATTGCCCCTTGTCCTATCACTGGATGTCACAGAGAAGAGCCTGGTTCCATCCTCCTGACACTCACCCTTTACGTATTTATAAACATTGATTAGGTCACCCCTCAGTCTCCTCTTTTCCAAGCTAAAGAGACCCAGCTCCCTCAGCCTTTCCTCATAAGGGAGATGCTCCATTCCCTTCATCATCTTCGTGGCTCTGCGCTGGACTCTTTCCAGCAGTTCCCTGTCCCTCTTGAACTGAGGGGCCCAGAACTGGACACAATATTCCAGATGCGGTCTCACCAGGGCAGAGTAGAGGGGGAGGAGAACCTCTCTTGACCTACTGACCACCCCCCTTCTGATACACCCCAGGATGCCATTGGCCTTCTTGGCCACGAGGGCACAGTACTGGCTCATGGTATCCTGCTGTCCACCAGGACCCCCAGGTCTCTCTCCCCTACACTGCTCTCCAACAGGTCAGTACCCAACTTATACTGGTACCTGGAGCTGTTCTTGCCCAGATGCAAGACTCTACACTTGCTCTTGTTAAATTGCACTAAGTTTTCCCCCGCCCAAATCTCCAGCCTGTCTAGGTCTCGCTGGATGGAAGCACAGCCTTCTGGCGTCAGCCACTCCTCCCAGTTTCGTATCATCAGCAAACTTGCTGAGGGTGCACTCTACTCCCTCATCCAAGTCGTTGACGAATATATTGAATAGCACAGGTCCCAATACCGAACCCTGGGGGACTCCACTAGATACAGGCCTCAAATTTGAAACAAGATTTTTTGATGGCCACCTAGAGGTTTAACCAAGTGATTTTTTTTGAGTCTTCTGTCATGATTTTCACCCTCAGTATCTCAAATTACTTGGGCCAGAGGAAGTATGCAAACTATGTCAGTAGAGTGGCAGAGGATAAATGGTTATTGGAGAAACTTAGGTGCTCTAGTCGGCAAGAATAGTCTGGTGATAAAAAAAATGTAGCTATATAAGTCTATTTACAGATATTCACAAAATATGTACATTAGACAATGATCAATGCTAGCTTTTAAAGGAAACCATGCACTGTAGCAAGGGAATAAATGCACAGAGCATTTAAATATTTACTATATCTGCTTTAATTAACCCTATCCCCTAATATGCCACCAGCAACAGAACTAAAATATTTATTGCATAAGGATACTTCCTGCTCTTTCAGAATAGCCTAAAGCTAACACTGAGAATGTATTTTACTGGAGCTATTCCTCACAATTTTCAAGACTCCTCCCTCAAAAATATTCTGTTACACTAAATCTGAGCTAGTAACACAACACCTGTAGGTAGTCTAGTTACATGCACACAGTGACCATTCAAGAAGAATGGAAGAACAAACTTACTTTTAATCTTTTATCCACTTCCCAGAATTGCAAAATGCAGAAGGGACAAAAATGTCTTAATGGTTGATTCTGTATGTTTTGATCAGCAAAAACCCCTGTATACTCACTTTCTCATCATATGCATATATTACTATGTATATATGTGAAAACAATGTCAGTAGTTAGAATATGTTGTTTTCAAATGGGTTCAGGGAGTCACTGTTCCTCCTGCTCTGGAGTTTGTGTGAGTCAATGTTATTCTGCACAGTTTGTACAGAATTCATAATCTGTGAAAAAAGCTTTAGTGGAACCAGAATGTTAGCTAAGATCTTGAGTCTAAAATGAGGCGTTGAATCTGTTTTGACTGATTACAAGTACAGACATATAAATTATGCACTGAACCTTGTCAACAGTAGTGAGAACTTGTACCACGTTCTATGTAGGACACAAAGAGAAGTTTGTGAACACTGGTCTTACCATGTGCCTCAGCCTGCCATGGAGTGTTCTTAACATCTCATCATGGAAATTAAACGCTGTAGAGGGAAATCAGTGTTGGGCAAGTGATCCAAGTGCCTTACAGGATAACACATTAACCCTCTCCAGAACTTACTAGTCCTCTTCTCCACTGTTAATACAACAGTGGAAAACATGCAATGAAGGCCTTTGAGTCAGGCTGTGCATCAGCACAAAATCTAAACAAGTATTTAGGATAACTAAATAACATGCACGAAATCAGGTCCTCATTATGGCACTACATAAAATATATTTTTATACAACAACATTTATGTCTTCCATACAAATATTTAATAATGTCAGCTGTCTGATTCATCTTTCCCCAGACACCTAGATCCAAAGGGAGAATGATTAATTTTCTCTTTTCCCCAGTTTGAAAGTGAAGCACTCCATGACCTGAATGGGACACCTTTTTGCAGGCTTCCAAAAGAAGACCATTTTAGCTTCAGGCTGTTGAGGAAAGTTTGCAAAAGGAAGAGCCACAGTAATAAGTGAAAAGGACATGCTCTAGGTCTCTTGAGGCAGTATGGGGCATACCATTTTTTTTGGTTTTTACTTTTTTAAAAGCTGCAGTAAGAGACAAACACTGTAAAAAAACCTGTTCTATAAAAGGAAGACTTCTTTTCCCACATTAAAGTGCAAATTAAACTTTGCTCTGCAGTGGCACTTTTTAGAAAGGTGTAAGGAATGTCCAACCAAGTAGGCAATGGACTGAACATTACCAAGGGCTTTAAATTCATTTCACAAGTCCCATATGGTGAGAAAAGCTCTCCTGACAACACATGTAAGAGCCAGATGCTGAAAGAAACAAGTACAGATAGGATGTCTGATCCTCAGTTCTCACGTGGGAAAAGCTCCCTTTGAAGTCCATAGGAATGTGAGCAAGGATTGCAGCTTCTATCACTTTTCTGTCATCCTCTATCATGCATCTAATTTAAAAGTACAATTTCCATTTGAGAGGCTAATTCTCATCTTTCTTCCCCTCCTTATACTATTTTCTCCTTTAGTAGCTTTTTTTAGCCTAATTCAGCTGCCTATGTGATGTAACCAGATCATTCAGCACCTGTCAATTATAAAAGGAAAATTTATGCAGAGAGATGTGTTACAATTTATAGATAGCAGTTATACTTCAAAAGTTAAAAGACCCAGACTGACATTCGTCTGAGAAACTGCTCTTGAATTCCTACTAATCCACACCCCAAAAGATATGGTAGCAAACCAAATGCAGCTATCAGTCAGTGACTAGACCTCTCATCCTGGGTGCAGATGAGTTGAGCTCAGCTGGTGGCTATGCCTAAGGGGAACCTCAGCACATTGCAGATACCAGCAGAGGACCTGAAGAAGGAGACCACATTTTTGTGCAAAGTCTAGTCCAGTGGGCAGTTCTGAGGATTTCTATCTGATCAGCTCCTCTGACAAGAATGAAAAAGGGACATCAAATTTATGTATTTTGACTAATTCAAATACTAATTTTGTATTGAGTTTCCCAGCCTCATAAGGATTTTTGGGAGCACGGACTTTCTTTTCTGTCACTACTCTTACCTTAGCTGGCCAGAAGTGAATTTTCTAGAGTCTTAGACACTGTAACATCAAACCCTAAAGACTGTAGTGCAGGGTCCAGGGTATGTGGTAGCAAAGCAGGAATTTTAAACACAATGACTTGAAATTTAGACACCTGATTACTTCTGTGGATGTACTCTATCATAAACTAAAGGCCCTCAGGAAACATTATATTCATTCTACTCTCATTAGCTCATGGAATGAAGGCCAAGGTCTTCAAGCTTGATTATCTCTATATCAGGGTAAAGTTCATGGGATGTATTTAATACAAATGCTGACACTGTGTTGATTACATTTAATCAAAGAACAAATAAAAGCCCATTAATTGTTTAATAAAATAATGCATATAAAATATTTATTCCTATTTGAAAACCCATTCTTTTTTTACTGACAATATTAAAAGCAATATTAAAAAGAGAATGAATGCTCCTTAAGATTAAAATTTTAAAGGACACCCCTAGCACTACCAGATCAGGATTCCTACATCCCCTTCTACTACAAAACTGAAGTGCAGGGTTTTGGAGGAGTGTTTTGCTTTTAAAATTATTTTTATTACTGTTGCCATTGTTACTATTACTATCACTAACACTTTATTATTTTTTAAGAAATGGTCTTAATCTGGCAAAATAACCTCCCTGTGTCTGTTTGAACAGTGTCTAGCCTTAGAAGACTATAACCATGATAATCAACCCATTTCTACTGTTCATAGCTCTCCCCTTGTGCTAAGTGGAAACATGTCAAATCAACTTCTAAATGCAAAGGTGAAAAATTATGTGTATTGAGTGCATCTGTTATCTCTTTTTTTCCTTCTGTTTAGGATTTCTTTCCCATAAAAATTTCCAGATATATGGGTGAAACAAAACAGGCAGCAATTGTATTCTGAGTTTCTAGTACTTGATAAAACGGGGGCTTTCGACTGATACTTTCTTAATTCTTCCTCTAGTACAGCTGTAATTGAGAAGGGATGTTAAGTGCTGAAGATGCTTTTCAGATAGTTTTAGTTCAAGACAGATTGGAAATGCCTCTTGAAATGACTAGGTTGTCTATTGTATCAAAACACACATAAAAGAATATGAGGTAAATTTATCAATTTTGCTAAAATGCCAATCAAACTAATTTTGCCAGGTTATTGCCACACCATAGAAAATAAATATGAAACAGAATGAGGCAGGTCAGTCTGACATGCAGATTTCTACTGTAAAGAAAATACAAGATGTCCTTACTCTTTGATGAAGAATTAGAGTTAACTGCCCAAAGTTCAGAATGTGCTGGAAAAATACATTTGCTAATATTGAATGCAATTTAAATAATATTTCAGTATAAAATACGAACAGCATGATGCCTCAGTAAACCACCAACCTGATACTCAAAACTGGTATAATTTTATTTTTCAGGAAAGTTGTGATTTTTTGGAGGTATCAGAGACTGCAAAAATAATGCTGAGATCCATTTTCTAACATGCAGTCTTCTGTTGAAGGTTTTGCATTTGACTTTTAAGGCAGCCATTTTAAAGACTTTGAGAAAATGATGAAAATGCTTTGAAAACTTTAAATGTTTTGCTGATTATTTAAAATGTAAAGCTATTTTACTTCTCAAAATTTGTCAAGAAACACAAGCTTTAAGATGCTGAAATCTCCTGCTTGAGCCTCTCATTCTCTATACTTTAATGTCAGTGTCCCCTTAGAATAGTACCTTCAGCTCACCCAATACTGGGATAAAATTTATAGAAGAGCCATTCTGAGTGTTTCCTGCAAGATAAATGAGTCAGGTAAGTATGGCATCTGCTCTAAGTAGCTTATCCAGCCTAGTTTCTCTTTTCAATAATAATAAAGTGTCTTGCCCTCCACCATACTTTCAGTTTAGGGGGATACTCTGTGTATGCTACATTATTTTTCTATAAAAATAAATAAACAAAAAAATCATACAACCAAACAGAAGCTTTCTACCTTCAGGGCTCACATACAACCTTTTAGTAAAATTAGGGAAGGTGCAGCCTTACAGGAAACACCGTATGCAATTTGCCAACTGTCTTCCAGAAAACATATGGCACTTGTAACATACTGTCACAGTTAACGAAATATTATACTTTCCAGTAGTTCTTGTTAAGAGAAATTATTTGGCACAGCCAGATGCTATAACAATTTTGTCTTGGAAAAAGAGATTCAGTTTTAGCAGCGATGACTCTCTTTTTGTTCATTAGGTAGAGTCAGTGTTCATTGGATCAGGAAGGACCTGGACCACATCTATTTTATATAACGGAGTGGAATCTGCTAATTAATACAGTTCTAAATTTATCTCCTCAGCTGATGGAGGAAAAATTGTTCCAATTCTGCTTTCACCTCAAACTTTGGACATGGCTGGGTGGGAAAGGAGTAGACTAACAATTATTCTGTGTAGACAGTCACATAAAGACCCCAAAACAAAGTGGAAAGTTGTTATTTGAAAAGTCTAGATTCCCCTTAAATTCAAAAACTTTAATTTTATTTTTTTTTCTATTTCACAATTGACAGGTCATTCTGTCTGGAACCCATTTCAGGGAACTTGTTCTTTCTTTCTCCTACCCTGACCCTTGAGGTATTTTCACACCACCCCAAGGCCAGATCACTGAAAAGTCCCCAGTACAGCCTAAAGTATATGTGGATTCAATTAAAATTCTTGGCTTTAAAAGGTTAGAAATCACTTGGTCAAGGGTTTTGAAGGCTGTAAAAAAACCTATTTTCTCTACATAGTTTTTTAAAAAGTAAAGTTTAAACAGAGATTTTGACTAACTGAGCCAAAGAGGGGTTTGTAACAGAGCCCCAGACATCTCACGTCAGTGTAGACAGCCTTTTGAACGTAACATTATGCCTTATGCCTGGCATTTATACTCAAATCTGGGAGCAGTTGCTGGGGGTTTGGCCAAATGAAACTTTTCTTACCGAGTTCTTGATTTCCATGGAAATGAAAGAGAAGAAATGAGGATTCAGCCTTTGTCAGCATGACATGTACTCTTTTCAACATGCTTGTAGTAAATATATGTAAAAATAAAACACTAGTAAGAAGGTCACACAAGTTCAGTCACTGGATTAGTCTTCATTAACTATATTAGTGACAGGTTTGCACCTTGAATCTTATTTTATGAACATATGATTTATTTCAAGTATTAGAAAATACATAATCTGAAGCTTGATTGGAAATAACGCCATGTCAACATTTTCTGGAACATGTTTTTAAGAACGCTGAATTTCATTCTTCTAGCTTGCACTGAAAGACTCAGAAGTTGAAAAGAAACATAACCATTTTCTTTCATAAAATAGTATCTGTAAGCTCTATAAATTTTAGCGCTCCCATCTTGGTCTCTGTCACTGAAAGCTGAAAGCACTACATATATACTTATTCATATATACTAATTCTTATATTATTGTTTTGTGAACTCAGGAATTATCACAAGGTATATCTTCATTTTTCTCAGCAAGATTACTATTGTTTTTTCATTTATTCTGCTTTTAATAAGTGTAATATTTGATTCAGATGTTTATTTTCAAACAGCCAATTATACATGCCATTTTCACATTCTAAATTCTTTCTTCCACTATAGGTCCATTTTTATACACTGTAAACTCTCTTCCTATGGCACTGAATTTTGCTAGATTAACTTTAGGGAAAGCGTATGCTCAGGTATAGTTGTCAACCAAGATACTGGACATTGATATATTACTTTAGATTTACAGAAGTAGTTAACAATATTTTTACACCTTACAAAAAAAAAAAAAAAGAAACTGCACAGAAGGCAATGTAGACACTCTTTTACAATCAATACTTTTGATCTTGAACAGACAACAGGTAATGGTGGCATGTATTTCTTAAGTAAAATTAGTATTTCCATGAGTTTACAAATATTCACTCTACAGAGTCCACATCACTGCTAAATCACTGCTAAATAAAGGTATACTTTATGTGTAGGTGCATAATTAGACTGAAGTACGCTGACAACACAGGTAACCCTTTAAGGATGAGTCAGGATATTCTATTGAGGATTATATGAAGTATTTAAAAGTCATGATGGTGCTTCATGATGCCATTCTTTCAAGAGAGAGGTTCTCTACAGTTCCTGTCTCTTTCTATAAACAATTGGCACATAAAATCTTGCACAGGTCTTCTGGAGCACTATGCATGGAGACAATAGACATGTGGAGACAGACAGATGAAAGACTGAGCCCTGTTCACACGCTGTTCAAACCTTGGGTTACGGTTTTCTCTTGAAGAAAGGGGAATCTCTTCCTTGTGAATGTTCATTTGCTGCAGTCCATCTTTCATGGATAATAGTGAACATCATACCTGGAACAGATTTAATTTCTAATTTTCTCATGGCAAAATCTCTGAAATAGTGTAAACATGTAACAGTCACTCTGTTACATGTGTAAGGGAGAGATTCCTGGTTTTTTTATAGAAGTACAAACGGATAGTTCAAAATTGGTCTTTGCTTTTCAAACATCTTTTTAATCTTATGACCTATATCCGTGAACATAAACTGAACTGTCTAATAAAATTATAGTAATTTAATTCAACATACTGTAATATTAATAAACTGCATACCATACAATTATGGTGATTAACTTAAATGCCAACAAAGTTGTGTCATTGAGGAGAATGTACTATATTATGTAATTAGTTCTTCCTCTGTTACAAATATTATCTTTTAAAATACACAGAATTATATTAAAACTAAAGCTCCAATTTAATGACTGTATAAAATAAAGACTTTAAGTTTCAAATATATTCTGTGAAGAGCTAATTTCTCAGCAGTAATCTAAAGCTGATAAAGAATCTGTTTCAACTTTGCCATCAGAAGCCTAAGGAAAGTCAGGGTTTATATCTTTGATTGTGTCCTGATTTCAGAAAACAAGAGACCATTTATCCTCCTACCTGAATACTTATTCCACAGGGGTTCATCAAACAATGACTGCAGGGTTGCCGTAGTAGCTCTAGCCATGTCCTGTTAGGTTTTGAATATCTCCAGGAAATGAGACTTCACTGCCTATTTGTGCAACATTTTTCACAGTTTGATCACACTCATGGAAAAAAAAAAACAAAAAAAACAAAAAAAACGGTTTTACCCTCTAATCTTTTCACATTGCTGCCTGACAGTCTTTGGGAAATTCCTGACACAATTCAAGGATATTATGTGTGTGCAGGTGAAATGGCCCTTGACTTTCAGGAAGATGAAGCCAAAGAAGCAGACCAATCATGTGTCAAGTCTAGCAGTAGCAAAAGAGCTCTGAGTCCTTAACCATCCCAAACCATCCATGCCTGTCTATAGATAGAAAACATGGCACTTTAAGAAGTCTGTCTGTTTAGTAACCGTTTTTCTGGCCTAGACTTAGACTATATTGGGCAAGCAGCCCTTGCCTGTGAAACCCAAGCAGCCGGCAGCCACGTGTCCCCCGTGAGAAGGGGTCACATTCACTGACGGTGGTGCTGGGAGGTCAAAGCCGGCTGCCAGGAAGAGAGAGTGGGAGAGGAAATTCATCAGACATTTAATAAGTAAGTCTCTTTTGGCCAAAACAGAGCAATGAAAATGACTGCTAGCTATAGACTCTGGATGCAGATAAATGGTGGCAACTCTTTCTTTCACAGTGCTGACTGAAACAAAATGAATATTGCTTTACATGTACTAGAAATGATCACCTGTTACAAAGAATGCACCTGGCTTTGCCATGACTGTTCCACATTGCAGGCTTATTGTCATCTTGTGATTCACTGGTACGTTCAGCTTCTTTTCCATTTTATAAGTGCAAACCCTCCTTTGTACTATTGCATTTCATTGCATTTTTCCCTCTGATTCTTTTTGTATGATACTCCAGCTCCCCTCTGTATTAACAGTGCCTTTGAATTTTGTTTTGTTGGCTAACATAACCAGTAACAAATTTTTAAGTTGAGATTTTAAAGGAAAATAAATAAAGTTAAATTTCAAGTTTGATCTCCGGGAACTCTAGTTGCAACCTTACTGCAGCCTGACAGGTCCTCTTTCAAAGCAGTTATGCCTACCTTTTAGTTAATTTTACCAAACATTTCTTTTTCTGGTTCATTCCTTCTTCATTTATTGAATGTTTTCCCATATAGCAGCACTTGCAAGTTCAAATACTTACAAAAAATATATTTTCCTATTTAGAAAGCAGCTATCTCTATAATGGATACAAGATTTCCCCATTTAACATCCAATATGACTTGTCTCAAGAGAGGAAAGGATTTAATTATTCTGGTTCATCAAGGGGATGTGAACTTCAGACTAGGCAGGACAAAACTTGTGGAAGTGTAGAGCTTTCTGTGGTAGTCATGATCAGGTAGCCTCCTGCCTGTAACATGGGATTTACAGAGACAGGTTTTGTCTTTAAAATAGAGAAAAAACCCAACTAAATAAATCCTAAGACATAATGGCTGAGCCTGAGTCACAGTAAGGTAAAAATACTTTGGATCCTTATTCAGTCATTTCCAGAGTGAGAAAGAAAAAAGAGAGATCAGAGTCAAAGATGTCTTTTGTATCTTTTCACAGGAATAGAAGAGGCATACAGGACGCCTAGGTGCTTCCTTTAGAAACAGCAACAAGAAGAAAAGCAAATTCCTTCTCACCTGCTTGTACGCTATTGTGGATTTGCAAGCACCATACAAAGAAGCAGGGTTCTATACCAGATGTTAGTCTGACTTGTAAAGCTGGAAATAACTCATATAACTAAAACTTCATATTTGTGTGGAAGTTATCTGAATATTTTCAGACCCAGTAATTTAAAAGATAAGAACTTGAGCTGTGTGTACTCATGTGGGGGTATATATACACATATAAAATAAATATATATGTTCATACTTATATATGTAGACAAATATATATATATGTGTGTGTATATATATATATAAAGAGATTTAATAACTATTTCAGAATTAATACTATAATTCCAGCAGGAAGTTAGTTGAGTCAGGGGGTGTATATGCACTTTTTTAAAGCAAATTTCAACTGATTTTACATAACAAGGGGAAACTTAGTCCATGTGTAATGGCAGTGCGCATTATTTTAATGAAAATAGTTCAAAGTCCAATAAGAAAATAATATGAATTAGAAGAGAATTACCAAACAGAGGTATTTTTCGTCTGCTTACTAACTATAAAACTGTAACTTATGGAGAATATAAGTAATAATAATAATGATGATAATAGTAAAATAAATGTATTGTGTATCAGTTGGCTGCTCATTTTGAAAGTAAGGAATAAAACGAAGTTAGTGTAGCTTTCAAAAGGCGACTGTAATGATAGGCCATGCTTTTAAACTGTTGTGAGCATGGTTCATTTACTCTGCTTTAAGTGACCTAATTTCTGATGAAGCCTGCAGTATTTAGGGTTAATAGACTTTGCTCATTTCATTATGTTCTTGTGAACTGCAAAAGTTTTCAAGGTGAGTAGGCTAAGAATTATTCACAGATGTTCTCAGCTGAAGATTAGTTCCTCATCTTTTTCCTTGCCACTTTTCTGCAGCTAATAAAATAAGATATAGAACTGTACCATGCAGTTTTCAGCAGTTTTCACATTGATCTCACTGTCAACACAAGGATTGTCTACACAAGCATACGGTCTCCCCTTTGGGATTCACCACCTGATGATGAGTTGGGATTTCCATTAATTAATCTTTGCTTTTTTTTTAAAGAAAGAATTCTGAAGAAAGCAACTGCATACAAAATCCAACACCTCTGTCCACCTCCATCCACTCCATCTCCTCAAAACGGAGCAGAAGAGATCTTCCTCTGGACTGAAATTCCCATTTATTTATCTCATATTTTTCCATGTTGAGAAAAAAATTGAACAATCTAAACCAAAGTGGACGAGACCTAGCAGTTTCTTCAACACTTTTTTTCTGGTGGTGACATTGCAGGATTCTATGTATTTATAGGTAGGATTTTCCAGAAGCTTGGAGATATCTGAAGGTTTCCTTCAAAAACTTTCAAACCTTTTCAATATAATGCATTTGTCGATGAACTAGACTACTCATGGAAGTGAGAAGTCAACAAAAGCAGTAACTGTGTCTTGTTCCTTTCTCATTTTGAATACAGCAAATTGCTTGTTAGGATTTCTTTTAACTGTAGACTGTAAAGTTTTCAGCATAAATACTATGCTCACATAGCCATAATTCAGATACATGAACAGGAAAATGGTATTATAAAATAACGAATATTTTAATTGTACTCTTTCAAGGCCATAAAAGCATAGTGCATACTAGCTGTCAAAAATGTATTTGATGTAAGAATTCCTGTTAACAGCATAAATTAACTTTCAATATTCATGGTAATAATGGTCATAAACTGTAAAGTCTGTGATAATTTTTTTTAATTACTATGGATTGACAGTAGTTAATTCATCAGTTTGAAAATCTAAGTGAATTTTTAAAATTATGTGAATCTTTTTTGTTAATGCTACTTTCCTTTTTTTTTTTTTTCCTTACAATGGTGACAAATTAAACAATTTAGTGTATTGTAAAAGAACACTAAAAAGTAAATAGAATGAAGCAGGGAGAATCAAACAAAACTTGTAAATCAGGTAGCTTCAACTTTTTCTTAGTAGTCTGCTCAAATTCTCTCTCTGCTTATGAGATTTATACCCACACCAGGCCTCCGCCTGGGCATTGTCTGAGCAGGGCCCAGGGCATTGAGCAGGGCCCCGTGTAATGCACTTCCCACATCCCTTCTGTCAATACTTGTCCACTTTGCACTTAAATATGCTCTGGAACAGAGGCTGAAGCTCAGGTGTTTCATCAGGATGAGAAGTGCCCCAAGTTTTAGGCTACAAAACCATTCTCACTTTCAAGCTCTGTTGTTTAATGATTCTGTTCAGAATGGGAAAAAGTCAACAGGAGGAACTCTGCAATATGGAATGTTTCTCTAGCAAACGGCAGCCCTAAAACAGTTTAGAAGCTGTGCAGGAAACTAAGTTTGGTTTTCCATAAACTTAGAGCAGGACATTTGCTAAAGCTCTTGATTAAGATAAAAACAGCAGCAAAGTTTTAGAAGTCTTCTCTATCTAACCAAAATAATTTGGTAGATTTTTGGTCAACTGGAAAAAAAGCACTGTATATTTTACTGAATAGACTATTAAAAATATTTTTAAATTATCCATTTTTGTTCTGGGTAAGTATTACAGTACCTCTGAATAAGCACTCTGTAATTGTAAACTAACAGTTTTTACCACTAGCAGTGTACTTCTAATCACACTTGGTAACAACACTTGTTCTTTTAAACAATTTTGTTAATATTCTAGGGAAAGAATAAAGAACTGCTCCTTCTTTTGCTATTTAAATAATAGTGCCATCACAAACTCCTGTTTGCAAAATGGTAAATTTTTTGCCACTGGGTGAATATTTGTCAAAGCTCAGAGAGTCCTTTTGCCATATGACTGTATCAGAATTTCAGGTTTTCTTTATAAAGCTAATTTCTAGCCTCAGGATACCAGAGACAAGGCTAAGAATGTAAACCTCAAGATCTTAAAAGATAAATAAAAAACTACTCAAAATTATTACCTTTATCTCCTCCCATGGGTCTGACTCATATTTGAAGAGTTATACTACTGAAACTACTTGAAGGACAAAAGAAACAAAGAAAATATCTGGTCTAGCTGTACAGTTCCACTCTATAATGCCTGTGTTTCATTTTAGTTCTGAAAGCCTCAAATTCCTATCTTCTATGTAGAAAGAAAAATGCTGCAATTTTTTGTGTGTTTCTAAGAAAAAACCCAATCAAACCCCACCCTCCTGTGGCTAAGACAGGTAATGGGGCAGGGAGTGACACAAACTCATCTGCAATACATGCGATTTGAAATGCAAGTGAATGAGATTAGAAAATGTGTTTTCGCTTTCCACAGATTTGGACTGCTGAGTTCAAATTAGAGGTTTGTTATGTTGTTTTCGAAGCTCTAACTTGACAGCAGAAAGGTAGTGCACCAAGAGGAGCACTCTGCACAGAGAGAGGGCTGTCATGTGTTGAAGCGATCTGGCTTACACATGCCTCCTGTGAAGCTTCTCTGCATGAGTAGGAGGTATTTTTGATGAGCATCACCGGGAAAACAAAAATCTGAAGCTGAATATCAACATATGGGTAGTGTTGGCTAGGTATGGACAGATACACATGAGGAATTGAAATTATCTTAAGAAATACTTGTTATAAACCTTATATGAGAAAAGCCTTATTAAAGATTTTTTGGTTACAGCTCATTAACCCTGAAGTAATTAGCATTAAATATCACTTAGGGAAATTGCTAATCTATGGTATCTGAAACAGTGAAACAATAAAAGAGGAACTCACTCTGACTCACACGGCCTTGAACTTTCCTTTCTAAATACCATGTAGCTTTCCAACCTACTAGCAAGTAACCCATGAGGTGAACTCTAGCCCACAGGATAATGGAGTGGGGGACTGGGCTCCTGCCTTCTTGGCAAACAGGGTTCACTGTGCATAATAATTTCTCCCATTGTGGTCTGGCTGAATGGCACTGCTCTCCTGCTTGGCAACCTTAGCAACTGAAGTCTTTGCTTCTGACAAATCAAAAGCCCAAGATCTGTGATACACACTAGCAAACTAGCAGGCAGAGCTGCAGAGAATACCAAGGAAACAACTAGAAGAGGCTGATAACGAGAAACATCTCCATCACTGAATATGCTATGAAGTACACATCTCTCACACCAAGTGATTTGTGACACATTATGTTGACTCTAGGACAGCCCTCAGATGTGACAAATAGGCATCAAAAAAAAAGCTTGCAACTTTATATTTTTAAAAATTATATAGAAAAAATACTTATTTTCGCTGTAGCAGAAGAAGGCTGACTTTGAACAAGCTAACAACTGTTTATAGACCACAGAGATTAGTATCTGAGCAATTTTACCCTCACAGGTTTGCTTGGCTTCATGGCAGTAGCTCTTTTGCTGTACTATGTTCGCAAACAACAAGATTCCTGGAGATGTAAGCCCCTGTGTATGTTTCCAAAATACTAAAAACTCACTGATGCTTCCATGTAAGCACAGGCATACTTCTGGCTGGTGACACTTCTGTCAATATTGCATCACCTAGGAAATTCCATTTTATCCTAGAATCACTGAAGTTAAGATGTACTAGAGTGCAATTCCTACTTATTGTCACAATTAGGTTGCAACAGAGTCCTTCACAGCATGCCTTAGCTACAACAGAAAACAAAACCAGCTTACACTTTTTTTGAGCCAGAGGGTCAAACAAACAACAAAAAAAGCATCTGGTCTATAAAACAGATAATAACGGAAAAATAGGCAATTCTTTAAAACATTACAAAATTGATTTCTGCCAGAAAAGGCTCACGTGATCGGCAATGGCCTTGTATGACTTTATACTCAGAGTGCTTTTGTCAGCTTTTTTTTTTCCTTTTTACACTTTCTTTTCAATGCAGTGCTGCATTCCCAGGATCCTTACAGGGTGGCTCCTGTTTTGCTAGTGTAGCTATCACTGACAAGTAAATGGATCCAACCTCTCCCTATCAGCAACCCCATTTTGTGGGAGATGTTTTCCCTGCTTCCTGACTGGAATCTGTTCCTCAATCAGTGTCACATATTTTGAGCTCTGTATTCAGATTTTTTTCTAGTTCAAAAAGTGCAGCAAGGAGACATTTCATAGAATAATAGAATCAGAGAATCATAGAAGCATAGAATCATAGAACAGCCTGGGTTGAAAAGGACCTTAAAGATCATCTAGTTTCAACCCCCTGCTGTGGGCAGGGCCGCCAACCACTAGAGCAGGCTGCCCAGGGCCCCATCCAGCCTGGCCTTGAATGCCTCCAGGGATGGGGCATCCACGACCTCCCTGGGCAACCTGTTCCAGTGTCTCACCACCCTCTGAGTGAAAAATTTCTGCCTAATATCCAACCCAAATCTCCCCTCTCTTAGTTTAAAACCATTCCCCCTTGTCCTGTCACTGTCAACCCCTGTAAACAGTCTCTCCTCCTCCTCCTGTTTATACGCTCCCTTCAAGTACTGGAAAGGCCGCAATGAGGTCTCCCCGGAGCCTTCTCTTCTCCAACCTAAGCAAGCCCAGTTCCCTCAACCTTTCCTCATAGGAGAGGTGCTCCAGCCCTCCGATCATCTTTGTGGCCCTGCTCTGGACTCGTTCCAAGAGCTAGATGTCTTTCTAGTACTGGGGACCCCAGGCCTAGACACAGTACTCCAGATGGGGTCTCAGAAGAGCAGAGTAGAGGGCGACAGTCACCTCCCTCTCCCTGCTGGCTACCGCTTTTTTAATACAGCCCAGGACATAATTGGCCTTCCGGGCTGCAAGTGCACACTACTGGCTCGTGTCCAGCTTCTTGTCCACCAGGACCCCCAAGTCCTTCTCCGCAGGGCTGCTCTCAAGGTGTTCTCCCAGTCAATATGAGTACCTGGGATTGCCCCAGCCCAAGTGCAGCACCTTGTACTTGGCCTTGTTGAACCTCATTAGGTTCTCATGGGCCCACTTTTCCAGCCTGTCCAGGTCCCTCTGGATTGCATCCCTTCCCTCTAGTGTATCAACTGCACCACTCAGCTTGGTGTCATCTGCAAATTTGCTGAGAGTGCACTTGATTCCCTCATCTATGTCATTGATAAAGATGTTGAAGAGCACCGGTCCCAAGACAGACCCTTGAGGGACACCACTGGTGACCGGCCTCCACCCAGACATAGAGGTGTTGACCACGACCCTTTGTCTGTGACCAGCCAACCAATTCTTTATCCATTGAACAGTCCATCGTTAATCCATACCTCTCCAATTTAGAGAGAAGATGCGGTGAGGGACCATGTCAAAGGCTTTGCACAAGTCTAGGTAAGTTACATCCATTGCCCTTCCTTTGTCCACTGATGCCGTCACTCCATCATAGAAGACCACCAGATTGCTCAGGCAAGATCCGCCTTTGGTGAAGCTATGTTTTCTCGTACTCTATGTTTTATTTGTATAAGGGTCTGCAACCAGGCTTCTAAATTATACCTGTGAACACAACACAAATTTCTTGAAGTCATGAGCTTTTTTTTTTTTTTTTAGGCTTGGTAATGGCACTGTTGGGTATTTTTTGAGGTTGCTTACCTCATTTTAGTGATATCAGTGTAATCCAAGGTAACTCTTCAGAAATCAATGGAATAATCTAACATAAACCCACATACACACGTGGAATCAAAGCCTCTGAGTCACTGGAATAAGTCTTTAGCTGTTTGTCTAGGCTGCCTTCAACTAACCACTGGGTAACGAAAATGTTCTTTGCTGAGAGATTGCATCTGTTAGAGCTTTTCTTTCTCAAATCCCATATAACATGAATAGATAGCTTTTTACTCTTCTGTGGTACATTTAATCCTCGTTCTGTGTGATTTTTTTAGATGTTGGATCTTCTTTGTACAATCTGATGGCAATTCAGACATAGGATAAGTCAAAACTTTTTGTGCTCTCAGTACAACAGATCTTTGTTACAAGTATGATGGCTAGATGTTTTCCTGAGATGGCTTTTTGCATGTGATGTACTGATGTGTGTGTGTCTATATGCTACTAAGTTGTTCACCTCTCATGATGACACTAAACAAAGTTTGTTGCTACTATCACTTTCTTTTCACACATTATTTTTTAGAAAAGTTCAGATACTTTAGACCATTCTGCTACAATCTGTCATAATTCAATGGTAAATTAAATATACTCAGGCTTGATATATTCATGCAATTTTTTTAATGGAAGATTGGAGGCAATAAGTAGGTTGCTTGAATTCTCTTTTTGCACTAATAGAGATAATATTCCTTAGATATTGTGATATGTATCACACTACAAACTACTTCCCACAGCTCTGCTTTCTCTTTTATGTCTTGTTTATGCTCAGTAGATATGTATGTGTAACAAAGAAATTTAATCATTGTACGTTATAATGCCACAGAAACCACAGATGCTTAACCTTAAATGAGAATTTCTACAGATCCTTTGAAAGGCGAAGTTAGTAAAGTTGCCCAGTTTGGCTCTTTTGGCCATGAATTGGCTTTCTAAAAATCATTGAATCACAGAATCATAGAACAGTTTGGGTTAGAAGGGATCTTAAGGATCATTCAACCTGATCTTGAACACCTCCAGGGATGGGGCATCCACAGATTCTCTGAGCAACCTGTACCAATGCCTCACCACCCTCATAGGAAAAATCTTTCTCCTAATATCTCTTTTTCCTAACCGTCTTTCATCTTAAAACCATTACCCCTCATTCTATCACTAGACCCGGTGACAAAGAGTGCTTCCCCATCTCTCCTGCAGGCCCCCTTGGAGTACTGGAAGGTTGCTAGAAGGTCTCCCTGGAGTTTTTACTTCTTGAGGTTAAATAAGCCTAACTCTCTCAGCCTGTCCTCATATGGGAGGTGCATATGGGAAAATACCTCAGTGTGATGTGACAAAAATTTGAAAATTACTCACTTCAGAAAAAGGAAAACATTCACTTGATAACCAGCTGAATGTGTTAATTTCTCCCTATAACACTTTCTTGCCTTCAGGGTTTTGTGTGTATTTGCTTTGTTGTTACATGGCTTTTGTTTCATGACTACATGGCTTTTCCTATCCTGTGTTTTTGGAAATAGACTTCTGCCTCTTTAATTTATTCCCACTGTTTATTTCTGACTTAATGATGGTAAGTTATCGTGTAAAAAATGTGAAGTCAAAGTGGGCAATTTATTTGGTTTAGACAAACAACAGGTGGACTGTCTTATGTACTTATACAGGGGAAAAAGAAAAAAAAAAAAAAGATCACTGTACAAGAACTGTGGCTTTCCAAGCTATGGTAGTATTTGCCAAATGACCCATCTTCCACCAAATCCTTAGTTATCATCAGTTTCAAATAGCAAGAAAAGTAAGAAGAGGCTGTGGTTTCTTAACATACTATGCCTTTACAGGCTCTAGTTAATAGTTCAGTAGTAAATATGATTTGTGCATTTGACCAGATGCCCCCAGACACAAACACAATTTATATACAAAACAAGAAGATGCGCTCTTGGTCTTTCTTTGCAAGTCACAGTATCTACCTCCTCTGATCTGAAACCTTACTGACTTAAAGACATATTAATTTGCAAAAACTCCCTGTTAACCAACAAACTCTTAAAAAAAGGTCCTCCTAATTTCCAGCTTTTGAAAAGCTTATGGATTAGTTAAACATTACTTAAACATGCTATACGAAAAATATTGCTATATTTCAATATACCATATTTGAAATACTGTTGTGAATACACCAAAATACGGAAAACATCAAATTGCAGTTTAGGAAGAAAAATATTTGGAATTGCTTGTAGCCATATGAATCTTGTTGCAGCATGGCCTAGGCCTTTCTTTTCTCAAAAATACTGTCAAAATTTGCTTCTGGCCTCATTATGAGAGTCAAATAACTTTTCCGGTTAGGACGGTTGTAGTCTTCATTGCAGACTTTTGTCATGGCTGGGAAAATCCAGATTAATCTGATAGGGTTTTCTGTTTCTGTTTTTAGTTGTGGTTTTGCATCTTTTTTTCGTTTGTTTTCTTTTTTGTTGGTTGTACAGATCTCCCCTGGCCTTGTGGATGCTCTACCACCCATTTCAAAAGGACTTTCCAGCACTAAATTTTTCTTCTCTAAAATCATTACTGTGCTAGTGTTCCATTTCTTGCTATTGTCAGGGAAAAAAAAAAAAGTGACCTTTCCATTCACATTTTGGGCAGATATAAGTTTTACAGACAGCCTTAATGCAATCTGTTTACATTTAAGAGAATCTGACTTGTTTCAACCATTCATCTTTTGAGTTCTGCAATGTGTTGACATGTAATTTGGCATGGGCACGGGTGATGTGCAGGGAGAAATATGAGGACTGAAATGTATAGGCTGTGTCAGAACTTTGCTCTGTGTCCTCTTGCAGTGAAAGTGCATTTCAGAGGCACAGCACACCTGCTTTTGATGATACATGTCCCCATACACATGCACAAGTAGAGGTGTGATGGTCCTTTCTGTATCCCTGTGCCATGACAACGATATCATGATGACCCTTCTGCTAATTCTGCATTTTTTGCCGTTGTATTTAATGGCGCCCATCTGATGTTGCATGGACGTTGAGTTCCCAGCATCTAAAAGGATGTAAGATTTACTTGTTGTCTGTATTACTCTCTTTATTCTGTCTAGTTAAACCAGATATTTTCTTATGCCTTTTGTTGTCAGGGCTTTCTTACTGACATGTAAGGAACCCTGCAGCATCTCTCTGTCTCTCATCTCCCATCCTTCAGTGCAGAAAAGAAGCCAAATTTAAGGCTAAGTTTTTGAGAAAGGAGTTGGCCTATTTTGTCCCTTCCATCTTCCTCACCAGAGTAAGAAATCCACGGTTAGCATTCAAATCAGTATGCTAGGCTTTACCCTGCATGTAACAATCCAAAACAACTGCTGACATGCATATGGACAATTATTATTTTTTCTTTCTGTCTTAATCCACTATTTCAAAACATTTGGGGTTTTACTTCAGGAGTTATAGCAGCCTTCCCCTTATAGCAGCCTTCCAGTACTTAAAGGGGGCTTACAAGAAAGATGGGGAAGCACACATTGTCAGGGAGGGTAGTGATAGGACGAGGGGTAGTGGCTTTAAGCTGAAAGAGGGTAGATTTAGATTGGGTATTAGGAGGAAGTTTTTTCCTGTTAGGGTGGTGAGGTACTGGAACAGGTTGCCCAGGGAAGCTGTGGATGCCCCGTCCCTGGAGGTGTTCAAGGCCAGGCTGGATGAGGCTTTGAGCAACCTGGGCTAGTGGAGGGTGTCCCTGCCCATGGCAGGGGGGTTGGAACTAGATGATCTTTAAGGTTCTTTCCAACACTAGCCATTCTATGATTCTGACTCTAACCAGTCTATGATTCTATGATTCAGTGTTTACGAGTTTTGGTGTAACACTTTAAAGCTGACTTTTTACTAGATAATTTTCTCTGTTCTCAACAAGAAGGCTTGTATTAGTGGCAGCATAGAGCTTCCCACAGACCACAGTATTATGCTAATTAAGCTTTACAGCCTGGTTATGTGATAGACTTGAAGATCATCACACAGTTGTTGCTCAAGTGCTCCATTAAAGCCCTCAAAATGCTTTATAAAAGTTAGGTAAGCGTCAAATGATCCACCTTCATAACATTTTTCCGAGTAATTTAGAAACTGATCTACATCACAACTGTGGTGCTGTATCTCAGGAAACTATCAACTTTGTGGGCCCAAAATGATATGATAGTTGACATTTAGGAAGATTTATGATAATGGCATTCCAATTTGTCCCAAAATAGGCAGCTTTGAACATCTGAATTTAAGTGACTTAATTAAGCCTGGTGTAAAAAAAGCCTGTGTCTCGTTTTCAGCTGGGATACAGTTAATTTCCTTCTTAGTAGGTAGAATAGTGCTGGTTTGGATTTAGTATGGGATTTGATATGAGAAGACTGTTGATAATATAATGATGTTTTAGTTGTTGCTAAGAAATCAAAGACTTTTCAACTTCCCATGCTTTGCTCATGTGCAGGTGCACAAGAAGCTGAGAGGGATCATAGTCAGGTCAATGAACTCAAACTGGCCAGAGGGATATTTCATATGACACTATGTCATGCTCACTACATAAATGACAGTTGGATGGGAAGCAGACTCTATCTCTACTGGGATTGCAGCTTCAGGATTTTCTCTTCTCTGGGCTGGGCATTGATCAGTGGGTGGTAAAAATTTCACTGTGTATCACTTATTTGTATATTCTATAATTATAATTATAATTATTATTATTAATTTTAGTTTCTTTCAGTTACTAAATTGTTCTTATCTCAACCCGTGAGTCTCCTTACCTTTGCCCCTTCTATTCTCTCTCCCATCCCCCAGAATGGAGTAGGGTGAGCAAGTTGCTGTGTGCTGTTTGGCTGCCGGCCAGGTTAAAACCACAGCAGCCTGCCAAATTAATCTCTTTTTGGATGCCAAAACTGAGTGTTTTAGGAATAGTATTTTTTAACATAATTATACTTAAAACAATTAAAATAATCTCATGGTTCATTCATTTTAAAGACCTTTAAATCATTCCAGTCGAATCTAATTTCAAACTTGCAAGCATTATTAGAGTGACTTTGAAGTGTTTAATGCAATACATATGGGATGATAATGTTGCTAACTCCCCCAGGGCTAAGCTAAAAACAAATGGGTTTGGGCAATTTATGCCAGTATGAACAGAACTTACTCCTAGTAACTGAAAACTAGACAAGTTTCAGAGAACTGCTATTATTTTTGTTAATGCATTTCTGAAACTCATTATGAGTTTTTAAAACAAATCTCTGTTATTCTGCTACCACATTTCCCTATGTCGTGGGTTAAGAGAGAGAGAGTTATTTTTTTTTCCTTCTCTTTATAAATAGCTAGCAAGAAGCTATGTTTTGGATTCCTGCTCAGGAGAAGCTGACAACCGATGTTTTGTTCTGCTGCCAAGGTCAGCAGACAAGCAAAGAGACACAGTCCAGCTGCTAGCCTGTGATTTGCTCTTAGGTTCAGATGGAAACCAGACTGACCAATTGTTTATTCCACCCCATGCACGTCACACCCAGTATATAGGTGAGGACCCTGCCGGGAGATCGCTCTCTTTCACTCCCCTTGGGCTCCGGATCATCTTGCTTCGGGACCTGCGTTCGCTCTCCCAGGACCTTTTCCCCCCCACGGACGCCATTAGCTCTCAGCCCGGGACGCTCTTTGTCTCCGTTCTGTGAGTTTTGGGATCCTCCCTCTCCGGGGGGATCATTGGCTGTTTTTTTTCCCTGCTTTGGTCAGCTCTCGCCCTGGGACACTTGGGCTGTTGTCTCCGTATTTATTTAAAACACACCTGCACTCATCCAGTGATCTTAAACACTTTAAAGGAAAAAGCATAAGCTAAAGAACAAGAAGCAGCTAGACCAAGAGGTTGTCTATTCACATCCACGTTCTCAAGTTTCACAAAAAACACCCTATTTTTTTAATCAGTTTTATCAAAAACTATCCTGCAACTATATGGAGCATACTTTTTAAAATAAAAGGCTGCTGTTTAATTTCAATTGTTAATTCATCTTTAATCTCTGTAATTAGAAGGGATGAGTATTTGATAATAAGAAACTCTTCAGCCCTAAAACTTTAGTAAGTTTAAGACTGATGACCACCTCTACTAATTTTTTATTCAAGTTTTTTTTAAGTTTTCTTGTTTAGTGATGATAGTGTATACATTTTGCATGTGTATATATTTCCACCTTCCTGTTACTCAAAGTATCTGTGATCAAAATTGTAAATGAAATAATAGAAAATAACTGATATCTATTGTTCCACTGATCAATACTTACAACTCTCTAATATTACTGACCATCGTTGAGGTAGGATTTCCTCACAGTCAAGCAAACCCTCATTGTCGCTCTACCACAGGCACCATCCTGGAACACCCATTGAAGTCCACACTGTACCATACACAGAAAGATGCACAGCTGTGGTAGTACCTGTGACCACGCTTTCTTTCATTCCATGCAGTAAATACCTTGAGTAGATGTTTACTCCTATAGTTACACATCAGGGCTGCTTGATAAATTCTTCCTTGCTGCAAGCAAGAAAGCAGGGAAAAGAGGCAGGAAAGAGCTTGAATTAGACAAGGAGAGAACTTATACTTGTCCTGTTCTTCTTAGTTACAGTAGCTAGCTGGGCATATAAATAGGCATGGGGAGAGAGAACAAAGTGCCTGAGTACTTCCATCTATCACATCCTCATTGTTCCTTCTGGATGGCCATGAACTGCCGGAGAGAGTAGTTCTATGTCAAGCCTAATTTTCTAAATTTCTTAATTTTCTTTTGCAGCTACCTACGTTATTGCAAGATGGCAGATGTTTCAGTGACAATGTATCTCTACTCCATTTCCGCAGGGCCAGAGGTCCACACTTCTTTGTGTCTTCGATAGTTCTTTGTACAATAGAGCAGGTCTCCATTTTCTCTCTCAGTCTGTCCCTTCATTAGAGTGTCACTCCACCTACCAGCTAGGTATCTAAAATGGCTCCCCTTGTGCAACGTCCAAATCTTTAGCATGAAAAGTTGTAAGAAATGGAAAAAAAAAAGGATTACCCAAAGAGCATCAGACAAACGCAATAGCATTATTTTCCTTTCTTAAGATTTCTCATATGCTTTTGCATAAAATGATCAGGATTAATTTTACATTTGAAATAACACTATTTTATGTAACTAAATTAACAAAATGTGAGTTTTTTCCCTCACCTTTGAATTATCACAACAAACCTAGAATCTGAACATCTACCTGTAACTACAAAAATTATAGACTACACAGCATTATAAAGTAAATTACTCCTGATCCTGACCCAATATGTAACCTAGACTTGTCTTCATTCTTGATGTGTTTCATGTGGGTGTGAATTACTTCTATTTCACTTTCAGCTTCAATTTAATATAACAGTAACATTGAGGAACAATCCCTAGTATTTATCTTACTGTGGATTGTAGATAATCTCCTGCAACTTTGTTAGAAGGTATAGTATTTTAATTTTGCTGAAAAACAGTTTATTGTTGTCAGAATGTGGCTAAAAATTATTTTTTAATCCATATTCTCTCCAGCAGTGTGCCAGAGTTGGCTGGGATTAAAAACTTAACTCTTTTATTATTGTTTTAATATTCTTTTTCTTTTTATTACAGCTTTCAAGTGGGATTTGGGTGATGCCAAAGCATTATAAAACTTCTCTGGGAAAGTTATAACTGAAAGAAAGCATTTTGAAACAAACTTCATGCAATGGAGTTTGCTGTTTAGTTTTGTACTTCCCAATGAGAAAAACAACTGCACTCATGCTATAAGTGGATGACAGCTTCTGCTGCCTCATCACTTTCTGACAACAAACAGAACCCAGGGGATGCAGAGCTTAAGTAGAAGTCATATTATAACTGCTTTGAGTGCTTCTAAGATCATGACTATGGGTGCTTGTCGTGGTTTAAGCCCACCTGACAATGAGCAGCAGTCAGCTGCTCTCTCACCACCCCTCCTCCGTGCCCCCAATGGGAGGGGGAGAAGAATCATAGGAACAAAAGGTAAAACCTTGTGGGTAGAGGCAAGGACAGGGAGGGATCACTCACCAATTATGATCATGAGCAAAAATCAGACCTGACTTGGGGAAAACCAAAACAATTTAATTTCTTACCAATTAAAACAGAGTAGAATAATGAGAAAAAAGAACCACATCTTTAAAAAGACACTGCTTGCACACCCCTCCCTTCTTCCTGGGCTCAACTTCACTCCTGATTTCGTGCCCGTGTGTGAGTTGCCCACTGCTGGGCCTCTGTGCAGGATGTTGGCAAGTGAAGGTTCAGCCCCTCTCCTGTGAATTTGCCATTCTGCAACAAAAACAACTGGAATCTAAGCAGAAGATGTTCCCAGAACTCCTCATCTGTATTATACAGTTTGGCCCTTCAAGATGCCTCCTAGGGTTTTCCTTAATGTAATAACATAATGCATAAATGACCGAAAATTTAAGCACTAATTCTATAATCCAGATTTATTTACTGTGACTACTGTCCTAACCTAGGGAAACCTACTTTCTGGATTCTGTCTTGTTTTCACAACATTTTTTAACAGTTTTGTTTGGAAACACCTCTTTACAACATTATTTAATTAGGCAACACCATCATTTTGTACTAAACATTTCCAGTTTTATGAAATATTTGTTCATGTTACTTCATACCTTAAAAAGCTATTTAATCAGTCTTGCCCTGCTCCATATGCTTATATCAGATCATTCATCTACTTAACACATCACACAAGGTTGCCTTGAAAATATTAACTTCAAGTTTACTTTTAGCCTTTCCATCTGTTTTTTTCTACAACATAACTCTAGTAATTTCTTATTAGAAAACTATTACTTAAAAATGAGAACTAAAGAGTTTGTTAACTGTTTAGTACTTAAAAACGTAAAAAGTTACCTTTCTTTTATAGACTTAAAATAAATTAAGTATTTGTTAAATCCATCCCAGCCCTCACTATTATTAGTAATATGCTAAAGGTGGATTGTTAACTCCTTATGATGAAGTTATAGTGAAATGTTTAATCTAGCCCTGCCTCACAGTGCTGTGGCTTCCTACTGATGCAGATCTGTTACGTTCATTAACTCTGCAGAATCTTTTACAACAAACCCCTCCTTCCTTGCCTTGTGCATTTCTTCAGCTCTATAGCAAGGGAACATGTCAATAATAATTTCAAAAGAGTTCATAGAACTACAAGTTTTTCACCGCAGAAATGAAGAATTTCTGTGTGGTTTAAAGCTGTGTGCTCTTAAGAAAATCCACTCTGATGAACAGTGGTGGAAAAATGGCTTTCTGTAAGTTTGTTTTGAGTGAGCCATGGCCTATATAAAGCACACTGGTTATGAATTATTAATGCAATAAGCCAAAAGGCTTAAGAAGAAAAGCCCTGTGCTCCCTTCTAGGAGAAGAAAAAAGGCAGCATGGGAAGGCTTCATTTACATAAATTATTATTCAGCACCAGTGCATTTTTTTCCTCAGTATTTTTCTGTAGCAAGAGCCTGTATACTGAGTGTAGGAGTACTGTGTGATGCTTGTGAGCATGCGGAAGGTGTAAATGATTGAGGAAGACACAGCCTTGGGAAAGTGGTTCCCCTGAGCAAACTCTTAGGTAGGGAAATCAAAGCCAATAAGCAGATCATCTGATTGAGCCCTTCCAGGTGTACCGTTTTACTCAGACACGTCAAACGTTCCACAAAGAAGATGTTGCAGGACAAGATCGGCAGCGGCAGCTTTGAATAGAATCCAATAGCAGAGATTTGTCTGAACCCAAGCAAGGAGAAAGAGCAAACCCAGCCCATAGCTGATCTTGACCACTTGAATTTGTGAAAAGGGATTTAAGAAAAATAATGGTGAAAATCTCGTGAATGAGCTGCTGTATGTCAGAAAGCCATACAATTCATAATGGAGCAATGTAGCACCAACCATTCTTTCAATTATGGTTATCTTCATTCAAATGAAAATGAGACATTTTACTATGAGCACAAAATTAGTTGCAGCTACTAATTCCCAAGAAGTACCAAGAGACAGCAAGTAGTGAGGGAGGGGCTTGTAAGGGCAAGCAGAGGAATCAAAACCTAGATTTCAAAAATGTATTGCTTTCTGACATGAAAATAGAGCTGCATTTGCATCTTTATTTCAGACTATGTCTTCTTAGCTCTGTTTGTGAATGCAGTCTGGCACACTGTCGTCAACATCTAATAGCAGAAAGGATGCATGTCAACCTGCATTTATTCATACAGTTCTAGACATACAACAGTGAGAAGACATCAGTTCATTTTGCCAGGTGTTAGCTAACTAGACTTTAATTCCTCTTATTTCTTTTCTACAACAAAATCCACAGCTACAAAATAAGCTGTAGCTTTAAAAGAAGTTTTTTTTTTAAATAGTCTAGGCACAAGATAATATGGACACCTCTCTCTTTTTTTTTTTTTTTTTT
>WKFP01015135.1:1330678-1352516 GCA_011057875.1 Pterocles orientalis
ATGTAGTTTTAAAAGAAGTTTTTTTTTTAAAATAGTCTAGGCACAAGATAATATGGACACCTCTCTTTTTTTTTTTTTTTTTTTACAGAAAGGAATGCAGATTTGGATTCTGTTCAGGGAGAGCAACTGCAGGGTGACACTGGGTAATGGACACTCACCTTTCACACCTGGAGGCTGGTGCAGCACCAGTCCCTTTTGCAGCAAAGACCCTGGCTGTGACTGGCCAGTCAGTGAAGGTAGGCTCTGTTTAAGCCACAACCATGTGGTGACTGAAACCAAAGTTATTTATCCTAGTTTTCACTTGTTTTCAATACCTTGGAGTTTTTGGTGACTTCTTGACTGTCAATGTTTTCTTCTTTGCCAAGACGTTGCTGGGTGGTCCCAGAATTGTGCATTGTGCCAATTGCATATTTTGTCAGACTCGGAAATGACGGATATTCATTCTGTATATAAATCTCAGTCTTTCCTAATGCTCAAATGCAAGTATGGCATTGCCAGCTCTGGGGCAAAGATTATTTTACAGTTTTCTAGGATTTTTTTTTTTTTTAGAAAGTCAACATTACTTTGCATCAAATACAGCAGATGCATTTTAAAGCTTTCCAGTAGTTTCCAAGAGTTGTTTCTGTTTCCAGTTGTCACGACCCAGCTCATAAAACCACCCTGGTTGGGATGAGTGGGATTCACGGAGGTTCTGTATATTGCCTTGGGGCAAATTACAGTGAGACAACACCAAAGAATTGAATACTGGCTTATAACTTTAATGCATATAATTGTTTGGGGGAAAAGGGAAATGTAGGGTATAAAATATGGAATGTAACAGAATTATAAAAGAAAGTAAATTACTTGGTAAAGGCAATTCATGACAACACTACCACCCACCAACAACACCAAATCTTACAGCAATGTGATAACGACAGCATAATTTCCAACAATACCAAGAAACCAGCAACCTCTTGTAAAACTTGCAAACACTTAACCCCGCAACCACTTGCAATCACTTTTCAGTACTAAAATGAACAATCTACAGAAAATCTGCTAAACAAGCCCCAAAAGGAGCTAGCATAAAACTTATAAGGTGTGGCCATATGTGCCAGAGAGAGAGAGATCAAGAGATGCTTAAAGAGAAAAGAAAAGGAGAGAAGAGAGAGAAAAGTTTTCACCACTCTTTGGATCCTTGGAGATGAGAGTCAACATCTTGTGGGGGGGTTGCTCGATCAGTCTGTCAGGATCTCAGGAGTCCTCAGGTGGTGAGCACAAGTGCACCTTCTCTTTGTTTATTCACCTGTCATAGACAAAAGTTCTCAGGTCTCCTCCTAACTTTCTTCAATTAGTATAGGAAGTGATGGAAGTGTCTCCCCAGTTAGCATAGGAAGCGGAGAGAGGTGTCTCCTTAATTAGCATGGGGAGAAACATCTTTCTACAGAGGGGGAAGAGTAGCATTAACCCTTTCAGCCAATTGAGTTGCAGCTCGTGCGGACCCTGTATTAGATTAACTTTGGCCTTGTTGGCACCTTTGAGCTAGAGGCAGCGACCTTATCCAGTAAAGGTTTACTACTTTGTTGTAAGAGTAAGACTAAGTCCTTTGTTAGGAAGGGGAGTAAAGCCTTCAGTGCATTCTTTGCTTCTTCTTATCAGCAAGGGATAGGACTAAGAGTCTACAACCAAAATGCTTCAAGACATCACAAGGCCTTGCCTCATTGGAACCTCCACCGGCAGTTTGCAGTTTCTGCAAAACTGCATTAATAGTCCTTTAGTATGTAAATTTGAGTATTTGCAGGTTTCATTATACTTCCCTACAGGTTCTTGAAATGCTAAAGTAGCATTATTCAACTACATAAAGCAGCAGGAAAGCTTTTCTTCTTTGTGTCTTGATATACACAACAACACAAGTCAATATTCATGCTAATATTAGCTGAAAAATTAATACCATTTTATTACTGTTGTCAGAAATAATAAATATAAAAGCCTGAGTAAGTGGATAGACAACACAGCAGTTTCCCCAATTCATAATATTTTTTTCAGTGTTTATTTATATTGCAACTAGTCATGGGTCAAAATCAGCTGTGCTAGGCAATCTGTATTTAAAAGTTGGGCTAAAAGCTTACCTTTTGTCTCCTCTTATCCCAGGAGGAAAGTACGGTGGGATCTTCTTCATATGCAGGACTTCACTCGTATTTTAAAGTACCTCTCCTGTGCCCCAGTTGCTCTTAGGATAGTTTTTTTAATTGCCATTAAAATATATAGACTGTATCAAAGACATTACCTAGAGGCTTGAGATTTTGTCCTTTCTGATAATTATGTTTCAAATGAACATGCTCTTATCATTCAGACTCTTGCCCAATTTATATTTAGTTACAGTGAATACAAATACACGCATAAATCTGAGATTACCAAGGGAACGTTGCAGATAAAATTTAGTCTCTTGAAGTCTAAGTTTACTAAGCTCTAATTCATTAAATTTAGTTTTAGCTATGTAAATTCAGAGAAGTAATAAATAATCAATAGACATATCCACAGCTCTCTCCATGCCGATTGTAAACACAAGTGTGTTTTATTTAATCCTCAAATTATAAAACATAAACTGGGGATTGGTGACTCTTCACTAGGGAAATGAGAGCTTGCCTTGTTATTACCCTGATAGAATCTCACTGATGTTCCTGATTTTCATTATTAAAAGCAGAGTCAAGGCCAAGGAATGAGGTAAAAGTTACACCTTGGAAAACTGTTAAATTTTGACATCTTGCTTTTTAATACAGATCTTAATCTTCACCTTTCTATCCTTTTTGTAACAGAATTAATACAGAGTATAAAAAACCCCATAAAAGAGATAAAAGTAGGTTTATTTCATATTGCTGAGATTTTATGGTTACAACAAAGGATTATTCAGAAAGCAGTTCCTCCAAAAGAAAACAAAACAAAACAAAACAAACAAAAAATAACCATGAAATATAACAGTGTGGATGGTCTTTTCTCTTTCTTTCCCTTGATTTTTGCTCCACGTGTATGATGCTAATTTTTGCCTGTTATCTTGGTAACTTCAAGCTGCAGCATGACAGACACACTTCTAATACTTCTCATAACAACAGCTAAAATACAGGGGGGGTGAGTATTTTACAGAAAATGCATTTGGATATTGTAAAAACTTTTGTGCTAAACAAAAGAACATAGTAACTAGCTAAGTAACAGCTGCTTGTGGTAGGTCGTACAGACCAAATAACATAAAGTGGGACATTTTCCTTCTCTTAAGATCCAGTGGTGAGGCACTATGTGCTCTTGGAATGGTCTTCTCAGTACTAGTCTCTATGCTTTACCTTCTGATCATCCTTTCTGTATAAAACATATTCTCCTATTAGACTACTCTGCATGCAATGGTAGAGCACTTGGTACTAGTATCTGATCTCTAGAAAACAGAAAGTATTACTTTAATAACACGTTTTAGAGTTTGGGGGTTTACTTTTTTCCATGTTTATTACACTGAAAATGACAAAAATACTCCAGGGCACTAGAAATTGGTGTTGATGATTGCTAAGTGATATTGCTTTCCCTCTGGAGGTCACCCACAGTATAAGCAGGATGTTGTAAGACACGGCATGGTTAAGGAAGATGTTTTTCAGAAAAGATTGAAATCCAATATTCCTAAAGACATTAAATTTGCAGCCATTTTTTGGACAAAGGAGGACCATCCAGAGATTCAAACTGAATAATTCCCCCATCTGAATCCCTTCTCCATCATCATCTGGATAAGCACATAACGGTTTCAGCAGTAAATATGTTACATAGTGTCATGAGTCCCTAATCAGGTTGTGGCTCCAGTGGAGTTGCCTTTCAGAATTATATCCTATTGTTAAAGTAGATCTGTGATAACAGCAAACAGGAATAATGCTAGGGGACAAAACTGTAACACATTTGTGTTAAATGGTGCACAAGAGGGAGAAGGGAGACTTCATCCTCTTCATCTCATCCATATAACCCCAGTCAGCCCCCATTGTACACCCAGGTGGCCTGTGTGTCACACGTGATTCTCACTTCAGCACTCCACAGCCTGTGGAAATGTCACACACAGCAAACAGCTCATGCCCTGGGACCCTCCATAAACACAGTGCAACAGGGCAACATGCAGGCACTCTGGAGACATCCCAGGGCTTGAGGAGTTCAAATGCAATGCAGCCAATCCTTCTCCCTGTCTGCCTACATGATATCTACGTTCCTCATCAGGTGTGAATAGGAGGCCCCTGGAAGAAGAAATCCACAAATTTTCCTTTCTTGTACTTGAGTCAAGACAACAGAGAAGGAGTTCATCCAGACTTCGTAAAGGTCTGTAATAATGAGCTTCTATATTACTGTAAAGCTCTATGCTAAATAAAAGAAGCGTTATTCACAACTCATCTTTGGATGTGCTTGCCTAGCTCCAGTTAAATTCTAACAGAAAAAAAATCACACAGGCCCTTTTAATTGAGATGCAAAGCTTACAATACATTTAGTCCATGGCAGTGAAAATTTAAATACTTTGCTACTGAGGTTGCATAAGCTCCAGAAAGCTGTTATTCATTGATGGGTATAAGCAAACCCACCCTATGTAATTAAGATATTTCAACAAGACTGTATTCTTCATCACCATGGATTGTGAGAGAACATTGCACCAAAGCAAACGTCAGTTCTCTGTGACTCAGAACTCATTAATATTTCCACAGCCTTTTATATGTCCCTGAGTTAAAATAGGAATCTTAGATTTCTTGAAAATACCTTAAGAAGAAAGTAAACTGAATAAGACATCCACATTGCTTTATTAGTTGGTCAGTGAAAGTGTTAAACTTCCTTTCACTGTATCCTTTCACTGCATCATATAATGGCAGGACGTAAATCAGTTTGTAGCAGTTGGGAATTTGCCTCTTTTTATTCACTTCTCTCAATAAAATTAAGAAAACTGTCTCATGTAGATTTCCTTACTCTTATTTTATGTACTCATTCTTTATGATAATGTGCTGGTTTTGGCTGGGATAGAGTTAATTTTCTTCACAGTAGCTAGTGCGGGGCTATGTTTTGGATTTGTGCTGGAAACAGTGTTGATACCACAGGGATGTTTTAGTCACTGCTGAGCAGGGCTCACACAGAGTCCAGGCCTTTCCTGCTTCTCACAGCACCCCACCAGCTGGGACAGTTGACCCTGACAAAAAGGGGGTTATTCCACATCATAGGACATCGTGCTCAGCATATGAAGCTGGGGAAGAAGAAGGAAGTGGGGGGGACGTTTGGAGTGCTGGAGTTTGTCCTCCCAAGTAACTGCTACACATGACGGAGCCCTGCTGTCCTGGAGATGGCTGAACACCTGCATGCCCATGGGAAGTAGTGAATGAATTCCTTGTTTTGCTTTGCTTGTGTACACAGCTCTTGCTTTACTTATTAAACTGTCTTTATCTCAGCCACAAGCTTTCTCACTTTAACCCTTCCGATTCTCTCTCCAAGCCCACTGCTGTGGGAGTGAGCGAGCAGCTGTGTGATGCTTCTTGCTGGCAGTGGTTAAGCCATGACAGATGACAAAATTGCACTTCTATCAAAAATTTATTTTACAATATGATTAATCCAGCACAGAATAATATCAACAATTAGCAATGGCATTTGAGTTTGGGTCAGTGACTTGATAAGGTCAGGTTTACTCCGACTGTCTCTTGAACTTGAATAAAATTCAGCTCAGCTTCACTGTGTATTTGCACTGTCAAACAACTTAGCTCCTTGATTCACTGCTGTGTCCTGTTCTCCAACCTTTCACACAGTATATAGATAGGTTCACTTGTAGATTCTCTTTTGGTGCTAAACAAACAGATCCCTCTAAAATGAAATTTGGGAATGTTCTCTGGGAATGGTTAAGAGGGTGAAAGAACAGCACAGTTATTAATGGGAAATCAAAAGAAAACGAAATTCTAGATAGTCTTCTGATGCCAGCAACAACCCTACACATGGCCTCATGTGACGCTGCTAGGCATGCAATACCTGTCCCTACTAGACTATTAAGAAAAGGAATTGCTCTGCAAGAGTCTGATACAACCTTCACATTATTTCAGCTATTTTACATTGAAAAGTCACAAAATTAAGTATTTTATGATACAAGAGGCTTGCAGATGTCCCAGAAAAGCTTGGGCCATGCATCCTACAGGAGTACTCAGCTGCAGTTCACTGGAAAGGGCTGGCTGTGAGCGATGTGAACAGAAGCCACTGTACTACCTGACCTGGAGATAGCAAAAGAGTGGCTAGGCATCAGATAGAAATGTTTTTTGTAAAAATTTATTTCATATATTTATTTTTATGTTATTATTTATAAATATCTGTATTTAGTATTTATGTAAACTACTCATTTGTTCCAGTGAGCAAACTTGTGAAGGAAGGTAAGCTCACTTTATGGTTGGTAGCTACTTTTCACATGTCCCGGGATAACAAGATGTTACTCTGTTATATTCGCTTCTAAATCGGGGACAACTTTTTGGAGTACAGCAATGCACTGAAAGAACCAAAAAGCCTGAATGAAGGATGTTTTCAACAGGAAGACTAATACCTCACACACTTGCTTATTCAAGGATACAATGAATATTTGACTAAAGCTTACAGGAAAGTTTAATGGACTGCAGTTTCCAGAAGGGGTTAACAGAGAGCTAAGGAAGCATATTCCAATATGGAAAAGGGACCTTAGCTTCATCAGAAACGCAAGGTTGTATGCATTTCAAAAAAATGTTTTGAGCTTGGTGTCTGAAATTCCAGAAGCAGACGGAAATGAAAACAGGTCAAAAGACAGCAAAAGGTGAAAGAACTTACCTGTTGTGAGGATTGGGCAGGTACTCACCTCCCAAAGGAGGTGGATAAACTTAGAAGTCAATATAGATAAGCATGAAATTCTTCTGGGAGTCAAAGATGAGGTAACTTATGAAATGTGCACTTCATATTGAATAGGAACCAAAATAATATCTCTCTAGACTTTATCTGGAGTCAATCACTTACTAGTATGTGAGCCAAACCCCTACATATCCGCTCAAAATTTGATTAGGTAAAAGTAAGCTTTCTTTCCGCTCATGCCAAAAGAATTATGAAGATAGGAGTAAAGCTACAGAAGCCCCTATAGAAGTCTATTACAATAGATAAATGAGATAGGTCAACCCCCACTCTGACCTTCCTTCATTTCTGGCATATCTCATCCACTAAGTTAATATTTGTTTGCATTCATTTTCCACACTGTACCTGAACATACTGGTTGATGATAGACCCTGAGCCTGTTGTGCACATTAATCGCACTTCCCACACTGGCCTCAGGATCCATCAGGGACATTGAGAGACCTACCAGGTTGAATAGAGCTCTTCTATCTCAAAAAGATGGCAAGATCGTTTCTGAAGAAGATGGGTCATCTCAGCGATTGTTAAGCTTCAAGTCTATGGATTTTTCCTGCCTCATGCTTTTTCAACAAGGAGGAGACCCGGTTTATTAAAGGGTCTAATTGCAAGAGTAGAGGGAACAATTAAGGCCCAAAGTGCTTAGCTGAACAGGACCAAGGAGGATCAAGAGACTTGTGGAAAATGAAGCCTTCAGTGTGTGGCGGGTTGGCCCTTGGCTGGGGGCCAAACCACACACCCGCTCACCCACTCCCTGCCCCCACCCAATCATAGGGGAGACAATTAAAGAGGTAAACGACAAAGAGGACTCGTGGGTTGAGATAAGGACAATTTAATAACTAAACTACAATAATATTGAAAATAATACTATATACAAATATACAATGTGATACACAGTGATACTGCCCCCCCCCACTGGATGACCAAAGGCCCAGCCCACTCCCAGCAACGACCCTGGAGGAGGGAGGGAATGAGTAGTACACAATGATACTAACCCCCCCACCTGATGACCAGAGGCTCAGCCTGTTGCCGGCTAACGATCCCGAGAAACTACACTCCCGATTCCCCCAAACAGAGGGTGGAGGGGGGGGGTGGTGCACCGCTCCCGGAGGCACTCACGGTACGGAGATAACAGCCCGAGCGTCCCAGAACCGAGAGCTGACCAAAGCGGGGGAAAAAACCGACCACCAGGCCACAGCTAATGATTCCCCCGGAGAGGGAGGATCCTGAAACTCACAGAACAGAGATAACGAGCATCCAGGGCTGAGAGCTACCGGCATCTGTGGGGGGGAAAAGGCCTTGGGAGAGCAAATGCAGGCACCCAAATAGAGATGATCCGGAGCCCAAGGGAAGTAAAAGAGAGCAATCTTCCGGCAGGGTCCTCACCTATATACTGGGTGTGACGTGCATGGGATGGAATAAACAATTGGTCAGTCTGGTTCTCAGTCTTAACATGAGAGCAAATCCTAGGCTAGCAGCTGGACTATGTCTCTTTGCTTGTCTGCCGACTTTGGCAGCAGAACAAAGCACCGTTATCAGCTTCTCCTCAGCAGGAATCCAAAATGTAGCTTCTTGATAGCTATTTATGAAGAGAAGGAAAAAAAAATTAACTCTCTCCCTCTTAACCCAGGACACAGTGACATGGTGAAATAAATATCAGGGGAAAGCTTGCATATTTTTGAGAGGAAACTACTGGATTAAGTAAAAAGCTGAACATAGATGTGTGGCAACTAATGCTAGATTCGAAAGGAAGGAGAAACCAATCATTTATTCATAGGTGTGTTTCCAAGAGTTGTAGAGACTTGAACAACAGTAATAAGGAAAACAGCATGAGATGCGTGACAGTAAGTTATCAGAAACTTTGATAAGCTTGTCATTTTTTTCATATTATAATCTAATGCCAGGCCTATACACAATGTAGGAACTGACACAATACAGCCCAGAAGATCAGAAGATCAGTGAGACAGCACATTAAATTGGGGTGGAGGGGTGACGGTTTTAGATGTCAGAAGCCTAGTTTCAGTTCTCCTCCCTTCTATGCTTGCTATGTGAAATCCAGTAAACCTTTCTGACAGGTTTTATAAAATAGAACTTCCTTTTTCTGTTATCCTTTCTGCTGTTACATTAGAGCATTCAGCACAGTCAAGTTGTCTATCGACTAAACCAACACCACCTCCTTCAGGAAGAATTCAGAACAGTTTTTCAAGCCATAAATTCAGCTCAAAAACATAATCTGTGTGTGCAGCTCAGCCTGGAAGCTCAGGTTTCTGATACTGCTGAGAGAAGGTAGATGAGGAGGTTGTTATGGGGAGAAGGGATGGGTTAGCCTTTTCCAGAAAAAAACTCCAGCCTTCAACTCCATACGCCAGCAAGAAACAGCCTTCAGGTGGCACCACCCTTTCCCTGGACAATCCCAAGCCCCAGCTTGACCTACTCCTCCAGTTACAGTAGGGACATACTGAGGCTAAATTTTCTGGTGATTGGTCCTGTCACCATGAACAGGATATTTGTATAGACAGGGATGTCTGTTTGGAGAGTGGAGAAGAAGGAAGAGGAACTCACAGGAAGGTTACAAATCTTGGATCCAAGTACCAAACATGGGCAGCTCTGCTCAATAGAACTGGCTTCATACATTTTCAAGAGGCTTCCTCCAGCCAGTCTACTTTCTCTGGGTGGCATAGATGAATTCTGAATTATCACCTCATCTTCTGTAATTAACCATATCATACTTCTGCACTTTTCCATATCCATCCATTATTGCTTTCACTACGACACTTTGTAATGGATATACTAAATGTCAGGAAAGGAAACTGCTTCTGATTTCAGTGCATGGAATAATGTGTTCCCACTTTAACACACAGAGAAGAAAATTAACAATCGGAAATGAGGTGACTTATAGTATGTATTTCTCATGAATCACTGACAAAATATTTTATGACCTCCTGTGAGATAAGAAGCAAGACAAAGGATAAATTAGTAGATTTGTTAAAAAGGAGAGTAGTTTTGTCAGAATATCATTCTTTTCTGTTTCAGAAGTACCTGTGGAGAAAAAGTTTCCCTGGAAAACAGATGGTGCAATTCATGTTAGGCTCTTACCCAGTGCGAGGTCATTAGTACACCCTTTTAAGGCCTCTGAATATAAATATGCTCTCCAGAATTGTACTTCAGTATCAGACCTGACACTTTATTGCACTATTAAGTTAGATGCTAATTCTGACTTTCTCAAAATTATTTCCTTTTCTTTTTTTGTTTAGCTTTCCAGAGTAATACTGTTGCCTTATAATAACAGTAACAGAATAAAAAACCTAGAAATAGAAACAAAACTGTGGCTTTTGTGTTGGAAATGTGGTTTACCAAAGACTGAGGGGGCAGAGGAGCAGTGAGGGGACAGGGTATGTTAAACCACCACAATGTATATTTATATTTTTCCAGTTAGAAATGAATTTCAGCAAAAGCATATTATTTTCATAAATGCCATTGATTATTCATTACAGAATTCTGAAAATGAAGACATTTGTTTCATTTTGATTTCTGAAAACGAGAAGGGTATTAAGCATTAGAGAGTCTTATTTTTCCCTTCCTTCTGACTTTTGGGCATTCATCATTTGATAAAGTAGAAAACAGAAATATTCTTCCCTTTCCTTCCTCCTCCTTCCTTCCTCCCCCCTCCCTTCCTTTCCCATAAAGAAGTTCTGAGATTTCAAGTAAGAAAAGCGAAAATGGTATTTTCTGAAGCTGAGTGAAATGGCACTGACAATGGATTGATATGGAATTACAGTAGTATTGACTCGGATATGATTGGCTTTTTGTACATGGAGTTTGTATTGATGATGATGTTGATGAGAAGATAAAATAAACGTGACTTTTTAAAGCAAATTAAACCTTTGTGAAAAAAAATGTTGTTCTTTTCAAAATCTGCAATATGGAAAAAACCCCCTTAGAAATGTCTCTCTTTTAAAATAAACTTGAAATTTAAAAGGTAAAGAAACATGATCACAAGTAATACATCTGGCAAATACTTTAGCTGCCTTATAACACTTACACTGAAAAAAGCTAGTTTGAGATTTCTGTTTGGCTGGCTCAAGGTTTCTTTCTGCACTGAATCTGTAATGAATTGTTAAAATCTTTAGTCTTCAGGAAAGAAACCCCTTTGAAACAGGTAGCCAGAAAATGCCAATATGACACCTGTTCTATATCCCTCAGACTTAAGTACTCAAATCAAGACGGTCACCAAAGCAGGCCAGTGGCCAGGTAGAGTATGATATGCACTATTTTGCCCATCTTCAGCTGGGTAATGCAAACACAAGAATGACTTTCTGGGAAGCATGAATGACTTACTGTCAGTAGATAAGAGGGATTTTTTTTGTTTTTCTTTTCGTATGTCAGTTTTTGGTCAGTGTCTATTTAGGAAAGACTTTGCACTGGAATTAGGAAACACATTCCTTCTTTTTTGATTAGCTGATTTTATCAACAGTCTTTCTCAGCAGTGACAGTGAATGCTGATGGCATGAATACATGGCCTAGGGCCAAGTAGTCATTTTCACATAGTTAGGTATTTGAGGGCAAATAAGCAGACAAAGGAAGGCAATTTCTTTAGCATCAGTGGGCACAAACAAGTGGTTACCCCCATCTTGTGTTTATAGCAAGAAAAATTATTCTGTAGCATCATAAGAAAACTTCTTGGACAGCTCACTTCAGTTAATCTTCCCATAGCACCAATGGCTTAAGCTTAGGCTTGAAGCATATCTATTTCTTTGAATTCCTGTTTCTATTTCTGTGCCTGCAAGCAAGCACAAAATGTGCCAAAAAAACCCACAAAAACCACTGCTGACTGTTTACAATTACTGTTTCAAAGCCAGTCAACTTAGGGTCTTTAAAAATAAAGGGTCTTAACAGGTGCATGGGCAGCAGGCATATCTTATAAAGTGTTATAAAAATCTTATAAAACTGAATTTGCATTGAGAATATGTCTGTGAGGAGAATTTAGAACAAAACTAATGTGCATAGGACCAGAGGGAATGTTTTCAAGCTACGGCAGGAGTGATTCAAGCTGGACATTAGCAAGTATCACTTCTCAGAAAGGGTGGTCAGGCACTGGAATGGACTGTCCAGGGAGGTGGTGGAGTCACCGACCCTGGGTGTGTTCAAGGAAAGACTGGATGTTGTGTTGAGGGACATGGTTTAGTGGGAGCTATTGATAATAGGTGAACGGTTGGACTGGATGATCTTTTAGGTCTTTTCCAACCTTGGTGATTCTATGATTCTATGATTCTATAAGTGAGGAATTTAGCAAACTTTACTGTGTTATTAGCTTTGAACTGAAGACAGATAAGAGCAGAGATGATCCATAAGTTATAATACGTTAAATATAATAAAAATAAAACCTGCTTTCTTCCTCGAAAGGATAGAACTTATTTAGTATTTTTTTTACTGCTCATCACAATGACCTCTGCTGTCACTAGTCCACCCTCTGTCTGTACAATAGTCAGTGTGCAGATGGTATGCATGGGTCTAACCTCTCCATTTCCTAAAATATGGTGTCTGCAAAAATCATTGGTCTGTACTATCCTCAGACTTAGTTTTGGGGGTTGTCTGAGAAACTGCAGAATAATGCTAGGTAAGGGTCAACAACTAAACAAAATGGGCAACCACAGAGCAATGCTCAGCCTTCTCCATTTACTAGTAGAGAGGTAGTCAACATGTCCAAAGCTGCACAAGACACAAGCTTTCACAATCTTTAAGAACAGGTCTCACATAGAATCTTACAGGTCTTGTAATAATCTGCAAGGTACTCAAATATTTACCTTATCTGTATCTCCCAGAAAAATCTATCCTCATTCATTTCCAAGTTGTGTTACATACTAGCCATGGCAATCTTCTTCAAACAGCAGATTCAAATTAGAAGCAGAGAGTTCACAGCGCAGTCTGGCAGCATCTTCCTTCACAATCTGCTGGCAAACAGCCTGCTCTGGCCACATCTCAGTGGTCAATGGAATCTCTCTGGGTGATGAACCCACCTTTTCTAAAAAGCCTTGGTCTGTTATCCGTAGAGCAACAACCCCACTTTTGGGCTGGCTTGACACAATAGGTATGTATAATACCCTCTGGAAAGACAGGAAAGGAGGACTGAAAGAGGGAGTGCCTCTTGTTGGGGAAGACCAGACTCAAGCTGTTCCTTGAGGTGAGAGCATGGGTTCTGGGAGGTAGGAAGGAGTTCCAAAATTATAAGTTGTCATCATCTGTAACTCTCCAAAGTATCCAGTAGTTTCCAAAAATTCAGAGTTTCATCTTTCACATAGCAAAAGTATGATTCAGCTGTTGTTGCTCTCTGCCATCCCTCATTTTCCCGCTTGCCCTTATACCCACTATGACACCATCAAAACAGACTTTCACCTATTCTGGTTAACAGCCTCTGCTCAACCCTGTCTTGAGATGCTGTGTGACAGCTCCCTTAAGTAAGCACCACAACTCTTGTAGAAACCCAACATAAACATTACACAAAGCAGTACTAACATCTAACATGACACCAATGCCTGGTTAATGTAACAACATGACTTCTGCCAGAAGAAAAACCATCTGTGACTCATTCCCTTTGCCAGGTTGCAAGTTTCATGGATAATATTAGCTGCATTCAAGCTAGGGAAATGAGAGCGCTTTCCCCTCACAGGTCTGGCTCTGGCGGCTTCCTGGCTCCATCCTGGACCATGAGTGATGATGACTCAGGAAGGAAACATGGGCATATGGTGCCATGAAAGACAGCTTGATGTGATACAGTCAAGCTCCTGGTGAGCATCTCAAGGACAGCCATAGTGTGTTTCTGCTCCTCAGTCAACCAGCTGCTGCAACAACCACAAAAATTTCAGAGGTGGAATACTAGCCCAGCGTGTGAAAACAAACCTGTCTTTGGTTTTTACTGAGGAGCATTTAATGAGGTTGCATACAATCCTAATGATAAATATTTTTGTGATCTGTGCTAATCAGCTGCTGAGGTGGCCTCAGCCCAGACACTATTATAAGTGGAGAGTCCCACAATTACCTGCTACCCTGTAACAATTCAGTAAGAGAAAAATAAAAGTAGTGTGTTGGCATTTTTATTATAGTGCAGGCAGCCTAAAGAGAGAGATGGACACAAAGAAGCACAGAGAGTTCTGACTGCAGGTGGGTGATTTTCTCCATGGCTGAAGTGAATGGTTTCTCAGATTGCTCATCCTGATGGTGAGAGATCTCCCCCTCATCCATGACTCTACAGTGGCCACCAGATCAAAAGGTCACCTCAGATGTTCCACCAGATGACAGAAGTTTCACTCCATTTTGTTATCTCACCTACGACTATGGCAAATGCAGAAGGTAGTATAGCTCCACAGCTTTTAGGCAACAAAGCAAGGAAAGACCAAATCCACAGCAAAACCAGAAACATTTTAAGCACAGGGGTCAAAAAAAAATAATTGCTGCTAAATACAAGTTTTAACATATGAGCTGAAATTTACCTCCCCTTACTACCTTTTTGTAGATAGTCTTCAAGATATTTCAACACTTCACAGAGCAAGGGCAATTTAGCAGTGATATTACATTCTTCTTTTGTTCAAACTCAATGCCAACATTCATTTCCAGCTTTTCTGTTCTCTTTTTCAGCTGAACTCATGCTGGAGGGTGGAAACTACTTTATAATAGTTTATGAAAGTAGTGAAGGATGGGATTATTTGGATGTCTGCCCTGTGCATTTTTAGTTTTCAGCATTATGAGGTAAAACCAAGCACAAAGCAAAAAATAGCTGAAACTTAACAAGCCCTGTTCTCATTAAGGAACAATGCTGAAACTTTAGCTACAAATGCTTTATTTCCTGAAGAAACAACAGAACAAATTTTGTCTGGAGAAAAATAATGTCCAGGAATGCAACAGAAAAAGGATAATTAAATTATGATCATGTTTTCCGGAGAGATCTTTTTAGGGAGAGACAGACTATATAATAGGTAAATATAGAGGATGTTCATGAACTCAGCCTTGCTTGACTTACCATTCAGGAACGTCAAGTTTTGTTTACACTAGTCTTAAGACTTTTCAACCATATACTTTGTTCCTACAGTTAAAATGAACAAGAAATTAGTTTAAGGAGGGAGACTGTCCCCCAAAATGTGTAAACCCATGGCTACAGCTCTCAGTGGGAGGACCTGGAGAGGCACTGGCTCAGTCACTTAAGTGCGCCAGATCTTAAGTTGTGTCTATTCCACAGCCGAAAGTGCAACCAAAGACCATGTACTCAGGCTAATTTTAAATTTGCCACTGTGGTGCAAAGCTCAGTGCATCTGGGACACTTGCACATTCACACAGCTGCACCGAGGACTGTGTGTTTGTAATTAGAGCATAATCAGTACTTGAGCGGTCTTGTTTAAGGCTAGCTCAGTTAGATCTATGCAGGCTGTATTCAAAAGACAGATTAGATGTCCTCTAGAATAACACCTAAATGAAGTCTTTGACTGGGTGAAGAAAAAAGGAAAACATTATCCATGCAGAGATGCTGAGAAAAAAGCAGATGGTGTAGTCAGCTCTGTATCTGTGTCAGACCCTTTCTGGCTGACACATACATGAGTAAGGCTCTGTTTACTGAGTGAGTTGTCAGCCTTGCATACATAAATACTGTGGACAAGAGCAGTATGAATTTTCTTTCTTTGATATCAGGAGATCAAAGTGTTCCCACAGACACATTGCTTTGTCATATTGATATTAAGGGACAGCTAGCTTGTGCATGAAGTTTTGTGCATAATGAGACTTAATAAACTTAAAGAGCTACCCCTGCATATCTCTATTTTACCATATCTGCTTATTTAATTTTCCTGATGGCAGAAAGCTACGGTTGTAGAACGGGCAGTAGGTTGGGATATCTCGGCATTCTGATCCTTTCATCATATCACTACAACAGCATTGGGTAAAACATGGATCACGGGAGAAAAGTATTGATAAAAGATTCACTCTGTCTGATTTACTTCTTACTATATTATTGAGTCATCTTCCTTTAAGCTGCTGATTATTTATGATGTGCACAAAATACAAAATTAATTGCTCAACTTAGCACGGCTAGCGTTGTGGCCTTTAACAGACTTTCATTTGTCGAAATGTGGTTTTCTTTCTCTGGATTTATGATGTTGCTTAAGAAAATTAATTTGGTCAAATTCCCCGAGAGGTTCAAGGGAGGAAACCGCTTTTTAATTTCCACTTTAATTATTGTTATTGGATTTGAAATTTTCTTTTTTTAACAAAGAACTCATTTGCATACATTAGAAGACTGCCAGTTCTCAAATCAAGAACTTTGATGTGATTACCCCCCCCCTTTCCTGCAATGGAGATACAGAAAAACATTGTGAACCAAGGAAGCTGGATGTTATTGCTTCACTAGAAGCAATATCTACCTGCACAATGGAAGGAAGACTGTCTTACACTTTGGGCTGTGACGTTGGAAAGAATTGCTTTTCATACACAACACAGCATAACAGAACAGGTTTGACGGAGTATGTTATAACTATGCAGAGTTTAAAACTAATACATGTGTATGTATATATATCTGTTGAAAGTATATTATGTGCAATACTGATAGCATAAATGCTGTTATCAGTTAAGAAAATTGGCCTGAAATTATCTAAACTACTTGCTATTTAGATAAAAAACCCCTTGCCAACAGGAAACATGTTCTTATTATCTTAAGGGTGTTAATTCTTAATATCTATTTTCTGAATGTGGGGAAAAGGCCCTTCTGGATGGAACTGTGACTTCGCACATGGTGAGGAGTTACAGGTTCAGGACTCTGACATGCAGAAATATCATTTCTGTAATCCTGGAGACAAGAGAGATAAATTTTGTTTCAGAGATCATTTCAAAATAACAGCAGACAGTGTGAGGAGCAGCAGGGCACAACAAATAACAGTAAATAAATATAGTCAGATATTAATCATAGCTGCAGTAATATCTCAACTCCTTCTGTGTGTTCCCTTTAATTAAATAAATTAATCATTTCAGGTGTTTTTCTGACACTTTTATGTACTTTTTTCCTTGAATAATTCAGTGATATCCATGAATATGCATCAAACTTTTAATTCAAAAATTTCATACTTGTGTTGTTCTCACCAATCCTCTACAGTCTGTAGAGTATTCAAATGATAATCTGAAAATACTAGATACTTAAAACCATGAAGAATCTATAAACCACTGGATACAACTACCAAATAAAATGGAAATTAATCTCAATAATTTTTTTTGATGATTTTTCCATCAAAGACTAAAATACAAGCAGTTCCTGACACCTGGAACTCTGCAAAAGAATCCGGGTGTGAAGGACCTTTCTCAGTGCAGTAACTAAAAAAGCAGAAAAAAGGGATGCACACATCTAGGTACAGTATTATGATTATGATCAAAACAGTAGAGAAGTCAAAATTAGTTTCTAGTTAATACCATTGTATAAGACTGTGTGGGTGACAGACAGGTGTAGCATCTAAAAAACAGTTTGTATTTTTTACATCCTCTGTTCTGTACGTGGTCTTCAGAAACTGCATGACTAGCTGCAGATACTACAGGGAATGCTTCATAAAAAGTGAGGAATCAGTAGATGAAGATATGTGCAGATGATGGAGCATTATGTATTGATGTGCTCTGCCTGTGAATGTGCAGCAGGATTACTGCTATCTGCTAAACCTACACACTTGTCTTTCCAAAGTTCTACAGTCTTGACATAGCCATAGCAAATGGACAACAGTAAAAGTTAACCTCACATTAAAAAAAAGCCAAGTCCTGCCTTGTTAAATGTTGATGGAATCTGCTGTTAAAAAAAGAAAAATTAATTATTTCTGAATGTAGCAAAAAACATTAGCCAAAATATAATCTTAATGGTTTAGGTAAACTTTTCCTGGAATAATGACAGTCAGAATTAAGTTCTGTTTGTGATGAAGGTAATGACAAAATCAAGTGGACTAAACGGGGATATTGGAAAGTTTCCCTTAATTTTCTAGAGCTACTTATACCATCTGCTTATTAATTCATACCCTCAGGACTTGTTATCAGGCTACAGCTTCTAAGTAGCTTCAAGGAAGTGACATTTTATGGCAAAAATCAATCTAGTAGAAGATACGGTTTTTGTTATTCCCCTCCAAAATCTGAGACCCAGATTCTCTTGAACTCCTCACAACAAGTTAGAGCCCTTTTTTGTGAAACAGAAAAATGTAATACACCATGCTTATAAGCACTACTTTCTGTGTTGTGTGATTCTATCCTGATTCGATTTTGCTTGAGATGTAGTACAAGTCCATCTGTAAAATGACAGTACCAGTGACGTGTAGTTACAACACAGTATCATTCAGATTCGATTGGTTTTATTTTGTATTGAGAAAGGCTGATGTCCAGAGACCAAGTTCCAAAGATGGTTTTCTCAATGTTTTGACTACATTGTCACTGCCAGGAAAAAAAAAAAAAAAAAGTTGAAGGGCACCTATACGGAGACTTGAGGTCCTTACAAGGTTTTATTTGCATTAAGACACTGTAATAATGATGAATTTAAGATGGCTACAATCCATTTATCATAGCCATTTCCAGAGGACTGGAGAAATGAGATCAGACTCAACCACTGTCCATATAAAACATTACTGTGAAACATAGGGCACTTTGTTCCCATAATGATAGTGCTTGTCAGATAACATTGATGAAGCTTTAACATTATTGTGCCCTGAAGTATATTTCATTGTAGCTACAGAGTTTAAGGTCTTGCCTTGTTTTTAAAGAAACGCATTCAGAATTGCTTGAAATGCCAAACCTTTAGCAAATGATCACTATACCAAAGTCGGACTATGATGTCTAGTCATTATGTATCTCCTAAAAGTAGCAGATCCCATGCTGGCTCAAGAACGCACTCTTAGGCTCAGGTATGCTTACTTGTACCCCCACTGCCAACCCTCTGCACCAGCTGAATTAGGTTGTTAGAAAAGGTGACAGATGAAGCTGCAAATGGAAGCTCCTCCTTTATCTGTTTAGAGCAGAGCTGGTCACTTTGCTAGTGCAACATGAAAACGTGGCAAAATGTGTGTAAGGAATGATTCGGTAGCATGTGATCTCTCCTGGAGCAGGGCAGGTTCAAATACTGGGCTTCTCAGCAGTACACCTTAAGTCAGTGTGTTCCCATAAAGAGTTATGATAAATGCTATGACTTATCAGGAAAAATGAGGAGCGAAGCAAGCAAGCAAACAAACGAAACTTTAAGCACTAAACTTTTTTGTCTTCTGAGTTCTGTAGCACATACTACTTCAATGCCAAATCTTGTTTTTCTTCACCACAACAGCACTGAAACTATGTAATCAACTACTCAGCAGGATGCCATCGACCACAGTAAGCAGATAGATGGCAGGAAAGCAAGGTTTTGATTTTTGCAAGATGCCAAAGTTACTAAGAAATAACTCCCCCGGGTATCCAACTCACCTTCTCACAGTCATCAGCAAGAACTCACAGGGATGCCAATGAAAGGTGGGCAGTACCAAGAATCTGTGCCATGCAGTTCAGGCTGTTAAGGTGTTCTAATATCTCATGAAAGATCAAATGCAAAGCTGACTGACACAGATGAGAGTAATTCCCCAAAAACCTCAGTATGTTCTGGGTCACCCTCCAGAGAGGAAAAGCTTTTCTCTTCACAACATTTAAACTGAGGCAGAACATGCTAGCTCTGAACTGCTACCACATTTAGGATCCTAAAGAAACATATTTTTAAATCACATTTTCAATACAGAAGTAACTGCCTAAGAATAATTGTCCATCTGCCTTGTTGGTTTGCAAATGCAAATAGTGAGGGCTGGATCTCATGTCCAGCTGCTATGGAAATGGTAAAATTTTCAAAGTTTTAAGCTTCATTTGCATTATTCAGCGGTTTCTCAATATATTCACACATCCACCTTTGAATGGACCACAGCTATTTATTGACACGATCAAATAAATATTTGCTTTAAAATGCAGTCTTGCTCTTGATTTATTGTATTCATTAAATGCTATCTGCCTTACAGAGACAGCAGCAAAATCAACACACCATCAGTATTACTTTTCGTTATGTGTATGTGCATGTGTGCATATGTATGTGTTGAGTCTGACTACTGCCAGTTTATCTGAAGGTGAATAAGCTAATTCATTCTGATATATGACCTTATTTATGCTTTTGATGTTTTCTGCCTGACTGGATGGAAGTGGACTTTATATTAATTCATTATATTCTGCCTAAAGTATAAAATAAAATCTCACAAGACTGCTGAAACTGTTTCACATAAAATAGAGGAGTAAAACTTTCTTTGTCTTATTTAACCTTGACTTGAGTGTATCCTATTGACTGTACATGCATGCTCTAAAACACATTAAAGCCTCTCCCAGGTAGAATTTGTTATTAATTTCTTAAAAAATACTGAAGAAACTTACTGACGTATGCAGGGTACCCTACCTTTTTACAGTACCCTATACTCAATATCCTTAACTGCTGTGGCTGTTTGTTGATCCCATTTGAGTCTTATGGTTAAAGGAGAATTCATTATAGCACACTAGATTTAAATACTGATAAGAAATTAGAGACTTTCTGCCCTCAGAAAACAGAAGTTTTGAAATCAAATTTAAGGTGAGTAATGAAAAATGTGTCTTCATGAGCAACTCCATTTATTTTGGTCTTGCACTGTTTAAAATGAGTGACAGTGATGAATTCTTTCCTCATTACTTTTCTCTTACACATCTACAGCTGGATATGCTTTCATTTTTGGAAAACAAAAATGTGGGTACAATTCAGTCTTTCCCATGAATTTTTAATTGCTATTTTTAGATGCAAAACTTAGCTGCAAAGAAAATGCACATCTAAACAGAAAACTTGAATTCCTCTCTTTTCCATGTGAACGGTCATTCATTGAAGCCAAGGTACAGACCTCTGCTTTTGGCATATTCTAGTTCATTCAATGTCCACTAATTAGTCCCAGGGTAAAAAGGGTAAAAGCCTGTCCCTAATTGATTGTAACCTGATGACAAAGTGAAAACTGGAAGATTTGTTTGAACCAGATGTTTCTTCTAGAGCTGTTCAACCACTGAAAAAAGAACATCTCCCGAATATTTACCAAATGAGGATTGATGACAGAGTATTAAAGCTACACTAAACCTTTTACCTCTTCTGCTAAATAAGAGTCCCAGAGCTTGCAGAGAGGGCTGCCATTGAAGGCATAGATTCATGTTTTGATGACAGGCATGGCTGCACAGATTAGAGAAGAGTAGTATGGGATGTGCGAAAATCATACTTGGAAACTATCAGAGAATTCATGGCTTCAGTGGGGCAAAGGTTTAGAAAACAACTAAACTGTGATTCAAATTTTGGAACAAAAACTGTGCATCAGAAACAAAATCCAAACAGTGACCTTCTAGGGGTGGAATTCATAAAAGCATCAAAAAACCTCCAAAATGCTATGAACTATGTGTTCCTTTAAAGTTATTAAAACCAGCTGACAACCGTGTAAGGAAACATTGTGTTTCAGTTTCATGTAAGCAAAGGTCTAGAAGGGTAAAATGGGACTGTTACTGCTTTCAATTTACAGTTAACGCAAAGAGAGGTTTGGGGAAGACGGTCTTTGAAGTACACAACAAAAGCAAACTGGGACATCATTTTTAAGAAAACCCCTGATAGTTCTGATTGAACAGCCAATTGTAACTAACAGACCATTCAGTGTCAAACTTAGAAATAGTCATATGAATAAGTAAGGCTGGAAATACATACTAGTAACTAAAGTAAACAGAAAAGAAAAGAAAGTCCAAAGTATATTGTTTTGGAGCCTGTCGTGGGTTAAGCAGAGCAGAGTTAATTTTTTTTTTTCCTTTTCCCTTCTCTTCATAAATAGCTAGCAAGAAGCTATGTTTTGCATTCCTGCTCAGGAGAGAATTGATAAGAGAAGAACGTTTATAGTTATTGCTAGGATGTTGCTATTTG
>WKFP01015135.1:1352536-1380337 GCA_011057875.1 Pterocles orientalis
GATTCAAATTTTGGAACAAAAACTGTGCATCAGAAACAAAATCCAAACAGTGACCTTCTAGGGGTGGAATTCATAAAAGCATCAAAAAACCTCCAAAATGCTATGAACTATGTGTTCCTTTAAAGTCATTAAAACCAGCTGACAACCGTGTAAGGAAACATTGTGTTTCAGTTTCATGTAAGCAAAGGTCTAGAAGGGTAAAATGGGGCTGTTACTGCTTTCAATTTACAGTTAAGGCAAAGAGAGGTTTGGGGAAGACGGTCTTTGAAGTACACAACAAAAGCAAACTGGGACATCATTTTTAAGAAAACCCCTGATAGTCCTGATTGAACAGCCAATTGTAACTAACAGACCATTCAGTGTCAAACTTAGAAATAGTCATATGAATAAGTAAGGCTGGAAATACATACTAGTAACTAAAGTAAACAGAAAAGAAAAGAAAGTCCAAAGTATATTGTTTTGGAGCCTATACATTCTTAACTCTTTAATGCTGTTATAGGATGTCATTATGCATATGTCAGTAGCATAAATACCAAAGGTAGAAAACTTTCATGTTTAAAAGCCCGTTAAATTAATTTACCCTAAATCTACGCTATTGCTCAGAAAAGCAAGGATACATTTCATTTCTCCGAGGAAATTTCCCAATCGTATTAAAAATGAGAAAAAGAAACCTACAAAATTATGATATTGATAGTCTGATGGCTTGAAACTCATTTATCAAGATGAGGGGAATCCCATGGGTGACCATGAAGAGCTCAGCCCCTCACCTTCACACGGTTCTTCTCAGCAGCTTGGCTGGAACAACAGCACCACTAATAGTATCAGGTGCTTGCTCCTGTACCCTAATCTTTTCTGATAAATTAAGACACCCCAAAAATTCAGAGATGGGATTTTCTTAGTTAGAGAGACAAAAATAAATACTTTAAATAAATGTTTCATAGCAGTTGCCCTGTCATATTGCAGTCTGTTCATCTGCTGTTTTAATTACTAATAGAACAAGACAAACTGTCTCTTAGGGTCCAGTAATAGTTGGTGTTAAGCTTGAGAGAGAAATAAACACTTCTGAGAAGGCCAAAAGTCTGAAAGTGTGACTGCTTCCAGAAAAACCTAAAAAAGCTCCTACAGTAAAATAATTCCTGAAGATTGTCCAGGAATGAGTGACTTCTGCAGTTTCTGAAATAGAGCCCATTCTTCCAGCTTCTGGCAAGACTATATGCGACTTAAGGACAGTATTCAAAATAACTGCAGTTCTGAGGGAACTGATGAAGTACTTCACCTGACATGGATGAAGGCACAATCCAGTCACTATAACAGACAAGAGGCAAATTTCATGGACTGTCATCTGTTAAGTTCTCACAGATGTATATTACAACTCAGAACATGGTCAGTATAACCTAAATGGGTTTCACTTTGAATGCAAATGCACTTTTGAATGTAATCTTAAAATGGTGTCTTGGGCATATATTTGAAAGTCAAATATAGCTTAACCACACTATTCATTAGCAATCAAATATTCTATTGCTTCACTATCTTTTCTTTGTATTTAATTTTTTACAAAGTAAAACGCATTATACTATAAACTTTCAGATTTAACTCTCAGTAAGATTCTCCTGCAAGGTTTCCATACATGACTGTTATTACCAGACACCATTTACTCATATAGTGGCATCCAAGATAATCATAAAGGGGAGCAACCATAAGCGTTTGACACGTTTGTAGATGCAAGCTGATAGCACTGACTTTTCCACAGCAAACATACACGTGCAGGATGATATGCTCTACTGGATGGTTCTAGGATTTTGTGCACATTTGTTCAGTAAAGGGCCCAATTTTGCAAATCCTGCTGGTGTTGGATGATACCTTGCTCTCTACCTCTTCCCAGTACACAGGGCATTGAAGGCACCCTTAGTGACAGCTGAGTTTTGCTTATAACTTCAGGAGTTTCTTTTCAGTTAGAAATAAAGGGGACAGCTTGTAAGCAAGAAAGTAGTTTTCCACTGTTTGGTGTTTTCAGCATTTTTAAAATTATCTTTCCTTATGATGAAATGTGCCAAGAGGGCCCTTGTTGAGGTTCCATTCAAGGTGAAGAGAGAACTACTCTCCTGCTAGAGGGTAGTGATTTGCTATTCCTGGAGAGGAACATTGCAGAATCTGATCAAAGCCAAAGCTATCGAAGAGCTGTAACTATTCCCTTAGAATGGCTGTAAAACTTCTGTTAGAAGAGTTAGACCTGCAGAAAAATAAACAAGATTTGTTTTGAAAGCTCTACAACGGAGATAATACCAAAAGTAGCTACTGCACATCTTCGGTCAGCAAAAGAAGTAGACTGAGTAATTTAGATATCAGCATAAAAGCTATAAAGGAAAAGATTCAAATGACCTTAAAAATATCCTAAATGTCTTATTGTCTTGTATGCTGCCTGAAAGTTTCCCATCTAAATATTTTAATTACCTGGATTTTTTTTTTTTTTTTTTTTTTTTGTGGAAAGCATGGGTCAAGTGGGCTAGTGGGTCAAGAGGGCTAGTGGGTCAAGAAAAGGGCAAAATCTCACCTTTTTCCCCCCTTAAATATTCTCAGTCTTGTATAAAAAAGCAATAGAACTGAAGTTAAGGGCTCACATAATCCTTTTTCTAAAGATGTAAGATATAGCTATGAACACGCTGCTTACTTGTAATACCTGCTGTGATCTGCAGTATAGCTGCAGCTTTTCAACAGGATGAACACAAGACAGATTTGTGTATCTATTTGTGCATGACAGCTGTGAAAAGGAGATTATAAAACTCTACTTAGCCACGAGCCTTATGGAATGGAAGCTTTAAATGATACAGAAAAGATAACACTAAAAAGATATTTTTGTCTTAAGGAAATATTCTGCACCAACATCATACCTTTGTCTAATTTCTGATAAGTATGTATATTACCTTGAAACTTTTCAAAGACTTGACATTTTTATGGTTTGGGGTTCATTGCCCAGATTAAGGCTAATCTCTCTCCATTATGTATTTAAGTGGGATTTGTGGCTTTGGCTGCATGACTTCTATTGAAGTTAGCAGGAATCAGTAGGCCAAATCCTCACATGCTATTTTGACGGTTTTCTCCCCGTGTGTGTTTAAATCTTCTAAATAAATGAACCTGAGCCTAACAATTAGCTAAATAAACAAAATCCACATTGCTACGTTGACCAATAAATTAGGCTTCCAATGACACCTGATGAGATTTACAAGACTGCTGAAACAAGATCAGTTAATAAAAAACCCAACCTTAATTTTATGACTGTAGGAATGCAATGTCTCTCAAAGGAATTCCCCTGACCTACAAGCTCATTGCAGCTGATTTAAATATGTGAAAGTTAGAGCTTGTCAGGAATGTTTTGCCTTTTTTTTTTTTTTTTTGCTAACAAATAGCCACATTTTTAAAACTTGTATCTTTCTTTTCTAAACGTATTTTAACTCTGATAAAAAGTATCATTAAATGTTCAGAAAGCAATCTCTACAGGAATAGCATGAAATTTGAAAACCTCCATTCCCTCCAGAATACATAGCAGAAAATGGCTTGATAATTACGTGAAGGACAAAATTTCTGATCTGCAATGTTAGAAAAAAAAATTAAGCAGTCTAATAGAAATAATAAATGTCAAAGAAAAAAGACAAGGTGGCAATGGTGGTCCTCTGGAGATGTTTTGGTTAAAAAACTTTGTTAATTCTCAAATTTACAGATTGGGAGAACAAACCATTTTCACCCATATCTCATTGACAATGTCCCAAAACAGAAAAAAGTATTTAGCAAATACCCCTCAGAGCAACAAAATCCTGGTTATCACAGGTATCAACTTGACTTAATCCTTGGCCAAAATTCAGCAGCTCTATCAAGCCTTCTGGATAACACACCACTGGAAGTTGAATAGCTCTCTTTCCTGTATGTGCAAACAAATCAGTTTAGTGACTAGGAGGGTACTCACCACATCAGAGAGGAAGGGAGAGAGGGGAGCAACATGATACCTGTCTTAGAAAATTTAATCATCCAGTAATTCAGTTCTATCCCACTGTGACATGGCATTCAGGATCCTCAATAGAAAAGGTTTTACCATGTTGTAGAAATAGTTATGTAAAATACTAACTGTCATAGATTCTCAAAATCATGCCTCTCAGTGACACATCAGAAATTGAACAGTAGCATCTTTGCAAGGGAATGATAAAAGTCCACTAGGACATGATCTGGACACTATTTGTAGGATTACAGAAAACCTTGTAACATCTTATAACAAGCCCTAAATGAATTTGCTATGGAAATCAGGACACTTTAATGAAGGTGGCTTTAGAGGAGGGATTTGCTTATTTTGTCATGTCAGTCACTTTGATAATGAAGAACCAGCTGGCTGATTCTGCAGATTTGGAGTTGTACATCACCAGAACTATATGCTTGTATAGGGAGAGACAATGGCAGATTCAATGCGCTACCTAAGGCAAATTGACACGACAGCTCTTCAGCATTCTGACATTTATCTTTGAGTAAGGAGTGAAGGAACAACTCACTAGAGTATGTGAAAATGACTGTCTTGGCTAATAGATTCAGTTTTGTCTACATTATGATAGATTATTATAGTTTTATGTATGTTATGTATTTTCCATTCTTCCTCTCAACATGATGCTCAGGTCATTATGAATGATCTATGTTGATCTGGTATTAATGCATACTGTATGTGATCACCCCACTACCTCTGGGAATAAAGGTGTAAAGTGCTGGTTAACATTCTTTCAAACATTTTTCATTGCTTCTTTACTGTGCATAATCCTTAGTAACCCCCACACTAATTTCATTTTAGAATCTGCCTGAAGGGAACAGCTAGAGGTGTGAAATAGCTGGAGGAGGATAATATGACACCTTATTATGAAGCAGCAGTTTGAAAGTTGTCAACTTGGTCTTTGGTTTAAAAAACAGCACCATACAATACCTGAATTTTGAACAGATGGACATAGGCATAGCATGAAACCAAGAGGCAGCTCTAGACAGTTTTAATACATATGATCACTCTCCAGCTCTATGCATATTATTATTGTTATCATTTCTATTTTTGTTCTATTACTGTGGTAGATAGAAGTCCCAGCCATAAGCTAGATCTTTATCACACAGAACGAATCCCAGTGCATTTACAATCTATGAATGAGATGAGAAAAAAACGACAGAGAGCTACACACAGACAAGTAGTACAAAGAAGCACAGAGAGTATTGATCAGTCTGACCAAGCAGCTAGTGGCTGATGTACCCACAGTCTGAGTCTGTGCTAAATTCCCCCTAGACAACTAATAAACTGTTGTTAATCAATTGTAGCACAAAACCACATTAAAGGGCAATTCTCTTTACTAGCTGAATACTTCTGAATGAACACCTTAAACTTCCACTGTCAATACCTGGAGACTGCACACTGTCTAAATAAAGGTTCTTTGCTGTAGATACTTAGCATAGCTATGTTACTTTGACATGTGAAGAACCTGAATTCCACAAGATACAGATGAAATTGAGATCTACCACAAAATTTTGATTGAGAGCAATGATGGTCAGCACATGTCTGCAGCTTAACTGGAAACCACACTTCCATCTTCTTCCTTCCTTTCCTCACTCTCTCTCTTCCATGTTCTACCCCCCACACCCATTTTTAATTTTCTTTCCCCCCACTTCATTCTCTTTTTTGTTATTAATATTTGTTTGTGCAGCACGCAAGCATTTTTTAAGCCATTTCCCTGTTGAGCACAATTTGCAGGGTCAGCAATGCATATGATCCACTTGAGGATCACACTTAAAAAGTGGCTTTTGCCTGTGACTGAACCAGTTCAACAGTCTCCTAATTTTCCAGTCTTAACGCCTAACATGGTTTGAAAAAATTGTTTCACAACGCACTGGTTCAGAATTTTTTTTGCCTATCTTTACATTAATTTCAATAGTCGCAACAGGCACAAGAGTAGCAAGAGATTAACGAGATGTGCTTTTGGGATGCACACTTTATACCCCACTCAGATCATCATTCTGAGCTTTTCCTAACATGGGTTCAGAAAAAGATAACATAGAATTATAACCCCTGGCCTTCAAAGGTGAACCCAACCCTTATCGTTTACCCCATGTTTTGGAGCAGGGGTACAGCTTGACAACGGCTGCACTCACCACTGCTGCAGAAGACACAGCAATTTGTATTTCTTTTTCAGAGAAACAACATTTGACAAAACCTGAAAATTAAAAAGTATAATCCTTAACTAGAAAAGATCCCTGGAGTCTTGTGGGAGGAAAAAAAAAATCCACATAACACAAGCACAAATACGGAATAGTAAAAAGGCAATCCAGAGAGAGACTGATACATCTGATTAAGACCTCAAGAAAACCAACACAGACAGTGATCTGAATAATAAAGTATTCAGAAGGAAAGCACTCAGGCAAATTGTTTTGATTTATGGAAACAGGGATGTGTTATGAGATACAAAGTCAGAAAAATACTGGCATACATAGAATGAAGCAAATAGGTGGTGACAGATACAGTCTTGCCATTATGAACACAATGGGTAAGTTACTTCTAAACCCAAGTCATCTATGTAGTCTCTACTGTTTTCTGAATAATAGATTATACATAAATCATGTTTTAAGGTACCCATCACTGTAGTATATGACTTAAATCATAATACCTCTTATCACTGACGAAGAAAAAGTGAAGAATCGATGAAAATTAGCTAAGCTTCTACAGCTCTGGTGTGCAGCTGGTAAAAAATAGATGTCTATTGACTTCACTAGAGCTGCACCAGAAGATGTGACCCCTTCTTGTCCGGAGCTTTAGAATAACTTGTCTACAAAGAAATTGCCATTTCACATGATGTAAGTTTGAGCCTCCTCTCTAATACACAAAAGACCTGAACAGTAGCAAAGCACAGTGCTCCTTCATCTGCCTCAGTTTGCACCAGTTTTCTTTGGACATCTCATTGTTCTTTGAAAAAAACCTTTCCCATTACTTGAACTATAAAATATTTATTTGAAACTGTAGGACAAAATGAATATTTAATACTGATGATACACGCACAATTTTAAAACTCATCCTGTTGAGTGGAAAAAGACATTCATGTTGAATTTGAAAGATATTGATAGAACAACTCCTGTGTAGAGATGCTAATAAACGCCCCTCCTATTTCATAATTAAGTACTCATTTTTTTTTGTGTGCACAGGAAGTCGCTGTACAGATGTGCCAGCCATAGATTCACATTAGCAATTACCCATGATAATAAGGTAATGCTAAGGCAGTCACATACTTCTGCTACCCGAAAACCTATGAGTGATAGACTTCACAGAATCCTAGGCACTGAACCAACAAAGTCAAAGCATGCAAACAGTGCGGCTAGTTTCTTATGACTCATACTGGTTCCAGTATCAACCAGGTTCACACTGTCACCATTCAGCTAGAGATCAGGAGGTCTGCCCTGCTTCCCTAGAAGATAAAAGCAAAAAATGAACACTGCCAAGACATAGCTAGGGTAAGGTGGGCTGAGCAAATACAACAGTCTTTCAAAATAAATAACAAAAACACTTCTGTTTTTACAAAAGTAAAAGTATCTGGTCTGGGACAGGTAAAAAACAAAACAAAAACCCGACAGCACCTTCCAGATACAGAACAAAATCTTTGAACCATTGTAGGGGTATGGGAATGATTTATGCTTGTTACCTGGACTGCAGAGTGTGTAGATGCTGTACAAGAACTACACTTCTTCTGCTCTGTGCTCCCGTGTCTCACAGAGGGCAAGCCTGAGCGTCAGACTCACTGGAAGTTTCAGCAATAGGAAAGCCTCAGAAATAAGAGGTTAAAAACCTAGTGTGCAGTTCTGTATCTGGCATCAACCCATGTCAGGGTAAGAAAGGGTCTTCTCTGCTTCTCTTTTCTATCAGACTGGGACAGTCAACATCCTTTTACCTGTTGTTCACCTGTCTCATTTATGTAGACTGCAAGCACCTTGGAGTCATGATTTTATTTTAATTAGCACAGTAGGCTCTAGGATCTAGGGAGTACATACGACTGGAATATCATTACCTTCTAATGCTCCCATACACAAAGATCTCTGTGTTGCAAATCTGAGGCTTCTGGGGTAATCTTTCCCAGAGTCTCGAGTGCATCAGTAATCTTTACCTGCCCAAATCAGTGTCATCTGAGGGCTCCACTCATGTGCACATGGGATCTATGCTTCAGCACAGGTCCTTCTCCCAGCCCTTGGCTGAGCTAGGTTGCAGGTAAGCTTGTCCCATGCCTTGACCCTCTGCTAGCATAAATGACTGCCCAGCTTGACCTCAGATGTGCCTTGTCAGGAGGGACTTTCCTGGCTGCCTCAGGGTGGCTACTGCCTGATGCTGGCTGCTGTCAACAGATCTACTCTGCTCTCCTGCTCTGGGTCCCTTGTTGGCACAGGCATCATCTGTCTTCTGCCCTTGGCTCTTCTTCCTTTGCAGAGCTCCCTGCCTTTGCTGCTCCCTCACAGTCATCCTGGGCAAGGAACCAAGCCCATATGGAACCCCAGGCACATGGGTGGAAGGGGCATGGCTGGAACCCCAGGTGGGGCTGGTCTTGGCAAATAGCACCTACAGATAGGTGTCCTCAGGGCTCTGATAATTTTTAACACTGACCTGTCTCCTCCTTCTATTGTCTTCCTCCTATTACCATGCTGCTAACGTTTTAGTCCTAGAGTAGGGAGAGCATTTCACTTATTAAGACCTGTAAGGAAACAATACATGCAGACCATTCTTATAATTTAGTAAATCCATCATCTGGTTACATTTCAGCTGTTTCTTAACTTTACCTTGCAAATACAACATCAACTACATGTGGTATTCAGAAAAGTGAAGACAGGAGGTCATGCAAAACAGTCTTCTGTTCTACTTTAAGTTCTACCAATTCCAAATTTTTCAAAAAGCGAACCTTTGAGAATCGTGAATTGATTGAAAATCAAGAGGAATTTTTTGTTGTTGTTCTTTAGAGCAGAATCTTTGTATTTTATTTCATCTTTGTTACTTTCAGCTGTGCTGGTGAAGAAATGAACTTGGTCCTTTTGGAGGTTTATATGAAACATTATGTCAGATAGCAGAGATGATCCTTTTAAAGCTGGTGACTTGATATTAGCAAAATAAATAATATTAGTTAAAGATTCAAAGTCAATACGAATACAGAAAATCAACAATTGTATGTTCTTCTATTAGAGAATGAATTATTTTTAAAGCATGGAACGAGGTACGGCTTAAATCCTGCACTGAACTCACCCCCAAAACAAACCCACAATGCACTAATTTTCCTTCCTTGCCTGAATGGGCAAGCAACCTAAAGCAAGACTTTCTGGTTTTCTTTACTTTCTTCTAATTTCCTATCTGAATTATTCATGACTGGTTCACACTAATTTTTTAAGCTGTGATCACATTTTTCTTTTCAGTTAAATACCTTTTCTTCCATCTGTTTACTTTTCTGGTGTACCTGTAGAGAGAAAGCTTGTGTCCCTTCACAATTCCATGCTAAACAAGCCAGATTCAGGTATTCTTCTAACGTAAATTTCCCCTTTCCTCAAATCTCTTCTCATCTTCCTCTTTACTAGTGACACTTTCTTATACACAGTTTGCAAGAAGGTATACGGAGTCGGAGAAATTAATGCATGCAATTAATGAGCATCAACAACATTAATTCAGATTTCTGTCTGTCCCCTACCTTACTTCTATTAATTTCAGTGAACCCTCAGTTATGCAGAAATTTTCTAAAACTCTGTTTTTTATAACTTATATTCATTTATTTCCAAAACACTGAAAAAATATTTTGTCACTACCCACAAAATTTATTTACTGGGAATACCAAATACTTCTGTTAATGCCATTACTTTGACAGCTGGAGGTAAACAGGCTCTACTGTCCCCAACAGGGACAAAGAGATGTTATAGCACCACAAACAGCTCTTCCAAAGCAGACAAATTTTAGGCTACCAATAATTTTTCTTTAACGCTTAAGAAGACTGAAAAAGGAGAATTCTTTCCAGGTGCAGGCACATACATTCAGGGATAAATTCTCAGATCACAGATTCTGGCAGAACTCATGGATGTCTCCAAGCAAACCATTCAGTATTTTTTTTCACTTTTTAACAAATAAAACTACTTTTCTGACATCTTGTGCCTTTTTTAACTACATGATAAGTCTCTAGAGATACTGATCTTCTACCAGTAGGGATTATTCTAATATTAAAATATTAAGGAGCACATAGAAGGACAATAATGCCAAAAGGTCCAGTTGAGCATTAAATTTTGTCAATAGCAAAAGATTTTACTAGTTATGATAGCAGCATTGTAAAGGTACAAACCCTTTGTGACAATTCTCTTAGTTCAATATCTTCTTTTAAAGTGAAACCTAACAGACACACATTTTTTAAAACTTCTAAAAGGGGTTTTATTGACATGACCATATTGGTCCAACATCATACCTAAAATTATTTAAAATATTCCATTGCAGACCTGCCTTTTCAAATTTGAAATCTGGTCATGGAAAAGTAGTGAAAAGATGCAAGTAAAGCATTGAAATAATGTCTCTTTCTTTCTGCTGTCCCTCTGTAATAATTATTCTTTTTACTTATCACTTATATGTTTCTAAATTTTGATATTTCACACGCCTGACATTGATATGCTCTCATGAATCATGAGACAAGTTCTCTTCAAGCAGTTGTGTTTCCTCTTTCTGGAGCTACTGGATAGATACTTTTTCAACTATTGCTCCCTTTATCTGCCATCTTGCTAATGGTGTCTCAGACATCAAAAAATCAATAACATAAAGTTAGTAGAAGAACTAACACTATAGTTAATTACAAGATGGAAAACATCTAACCAGAAAGACTCATCCTAAAGATAAAGTGATACTTGTCACAGCTGAGGAAAGAAATATAATGAAAGTAGTGATGTATCAGAAAGGGAAGTATACACCCATGCTCAAATACTTGTGTCTTAACCTAGACATAAAATGTGAGTGGCTTACTGCATTTTTGCTCAAAGCCTTTATGCTCTTTATTTCAGCTTAAAGAGAAACAAAAGAAAAAGAGAAGGTAATCAAATATAAGCCTACTGTTTATAGTATTTACTCATCAAAATTTCATTTTCAGACATCTTAGGGCAGGAAAGTTCACTTGATCATCCAATTTGACCTCCCATTTACAAAAAGCATGTGATTAACGCATAACGTGTCTCTGAGTAATGCATTTTGCAGAAAGGCACTCAGCTCTGAAGAAAGTGACATTGCTTTCCAGTATAAAGACATTTACTCTTTCCAGAAGACTCGTTTACAACTTTTCTCTGTACTGTCTTCAGCTGTCCTTTTAAAAATAGACACAAAACAGCATTTTGCCATGACCCAGCTGAGGGTTTTACATGCTGTTAGGCCTTCAGAGCTGTACAGATATCTCCTTATGGCCCACTCTTGGGTGGAGGGAGATCCTACCACACCCTCACTACAGCATTCATCAAGGCTCCTACATGAGCCTGTCTCTCCTCAAGTCATAGCTGATGCCAGAACTGTCACCTTGGCCATGTTGACATCTAGCCATGCTCCTTTCTAGCCAGGACCAGATGCTGTTAGTAAAATCAGGGGCAAAAATCTAATTTTCTTTTGAGTCCACTTTGTTCTCATCTTTGAGGCTGGCTATAGTTGATGCAAACCAAACAGATGGTCTACATGTCTGGAGCCTTCTGGACACCGCACCCAGAAGGTGGAATATTCAGCTCCTTTAGCACAGTCAGGAGCCCAGTGTCTGCAGCAGCAGTAGGTTGCCACTATACCTCCTCCAGTTAGAAACACTTAGGGGCCACGCTCTTGGGTGAGGCCAGCATCCTTCTCCACAAGGGGTCTTGCAGACTGAAACTGGACAGTGTTCCAACATTAGTCTTGCCAATGACAAACATAAAGAGAGGAAAGTCACCCATCTACCCCTCTGCATAAATCTCCAACACGTAAGTCGTCTTCTGTTTTATCAATGTTTTTATTCACCATTATATTAAAATAAGTCTTGCTGAGCTGCTACTTTCTAGAATGCTGTGCACCCACTTTTCATTGCAGCCCATACTCCTTTTTCCTGAATATGTGCATCTTTGCAACTGGCTATATTAAGAGAATATTTAACATAACTGGAATCATCGTAATGAGTGATCTATACAGCTCTGTAATACTCCTGCTACATCTATGTTATTTTGATAAAGCTTCTTTATTGTCAAGCACTTAAAGATCAGCCAATTAGCCAGGTCTCTAGAAATTATTTTTATTCCTGATATCGAATCTAAGTAAAGTAACTGTAGGAAGTTATTTTTCTCAGCCAGCCTCATAATCTAATCAACAAAAAAGGGTATGTTTATCTCTCAAGAACCATTTTCACAAAACCACATGAAGTAGCATTGGGTGAAAATATGTTAACAGGGAATATTGTCATTCACTGGGAATCAAATGGAGGCTGCAGGTAGAGAAGCATTACAGTTTGGTCTCCCTTACTTGACCAAGGAGTTGACAAATTAGAGTGTATATCTGGAGGACAACTAGCTGTATAGTCAGAATACTTACTGATGTATGAGCATGACTGCACGGATTTAAAGTGAGCTACAGACCTGCTTGTTTAGAGGAGCATGTTGGAAGACTGGAGAAAGGTCAATGCATTCAATAGTGACTGCCTACACACATAAAAGTGCATTAAAATGGATCAATGCAAAACTGACTGCTACTACACATGGTATTCACATTTGAAGTCAGGACATGAATACATTAAAAATTGCAAGTTAGAAGTGCATAATGGTTGGGATTAATTAAACTCAGGACTCAGTGTGTATCCCCTGACACATTAGAAGCTTTCTTGCAGATATTCAAAGAATAATAATTTGTATGAGGATTCTCATAGAGATTTTATAAAATAGGTTTTACAGGGTCTTTGACACAATGGTTTGGTGAAGTAGACTGCACAGAGAATTAGCATAATCTTTTCCCATTTGAACAAAATCCCATCCTCTGTGGAGAGCTGTATTTTTCTGTGATTTTTGACAAAGAAGCGTATTTATCAGACTATTACATAATAATAACAATCATTTTTAAAACAATTTTGAAGAAGATAGATAGCACACTGAAAACATATTAGAGCTTTTGAAGAAATTATATCCAGGGCCATTTATTCTCTTTTGAATCACTGAATTTCTATGTAATTTTCTTCAGAGGAGTTAGACAGTCAACATACTGCAAAGGAAAGTCTGGTGATGGCTATGCAGTTTGCTGGTGTGGAGCATCATCTTTTGTGTCAATCTATAAATGAAAATCCCTTACGCTACCACCTGCCACAGCCATTCCTAAATTGGATGCTAGATTCTCATGTTTTTTATGCGAAATGTTTAGAGTTCAACTCCAGTAGGTGACCTCTCAACTGCTTGAGTATTAATAGTGAAGACAAGGACAGCAGGGAACAGCAAATCAGTTTTGTTAAGAATTGCACATATAAAAAATTTCCTATAATTAAGGAAAAGAACAAACTACACAACTTTTGAAAAATAGTTTGTCTCTACCCAGCCTTTACAGACAGTCTTGGAGGGGATGTAGAGGAAGGAGCTGGAAGACACTCAGAAATTAGAAAGATGAGAAGTCATGAGCCTGGAAGTCTACACTTGGCAGGAACCCACTAGGCAGACTGCCAAGGAGCTGGGTGAGTCAGGTGATTGGAAATCTCCTCTGAAAGCAAATTCCTCAGCTCCATTCGAACAACCTGATGACTGCCATCAAATTCTACATTGCTGCATGAAATGTTTAGATTTTGATGGACTGGTAAATTCCAAGCCAAAACCACTTATTTGCATACATTTATTTACTGTTTAGGCATCTTTATAAATTGCAATTTAGAAGCGCTTTTTCTGTGTATTTTTTAAACAACTGGGCGTCAAACACTAATGTAAAAACAAATAAATGCTATGATTTTTTATTGAGTTTAACGTGTGAAGATTACATAGTAAAAATACTCAGAGATACTTTCAAAGTCAAAATTCCGTCTTCTGCCATCAGCTGCTTTAGCAGACATTAAATATAGGAAGTATGAAAATATATTTTTAAAAGTTTTCCTTCTGAAAGCTCCATTTGTAAGCTATCTTTACCAAAGAATATGTTTAAACAACTTTGAAAGCTACTAATGGTTGTCACGTCTTGAGGATGATTGTCACATTTATTAATACTCTGTAAGCTTCTTTCCACACTTCGTTATAGCTCTGTTGGTTAACATAACATTCTTTCATCATGTCCTGGACATAATTTTCTCGAGAGACTTTACTTGTTGGCTTCCATTGAATTTAAATTGAGAAATACCTACATTACATACATATGTGTAATGAGATAATAAAAAAATGCAGACTACAATTGTTAATATGGATCCAGTTCAAGTTTAGCAGCTACACTAACAATATTACACTAAAATTATCAGAATTAAATTTATCCTAGTATATTGAAAATGAGTTTGTCTCTTCTTGTTTCCTTTTGGCTCAAATTCTTGTATTGCAGTATTTAATGAGGAAAATTATTTATGCAACATATAGAATCTAAGAAGCTTTTAAACCTTGTCAACAAATACAAATAAAGTTTTGGTGTAGATAAGAAATAATATTCCCTAGTATTACTAACTTACACTAGTATGGAGTTCAATTTTTACATTACACAAGTATGCATATATAAGTATGTAAAATTTTAGTCCTGATTTAGGGCTGATTTCAGTGCTGATTTAGGGTAATTACAGTTTAATGTGTGCCAAATCCAACCCTGCTGAAATGATATACAACACTGATTTCAGTGATTCTTCTGACAACAAGATAAACAAAGCATGAACTGAGAAAGGGCTGGGGAGGGAGTTTGAGAGAAGAAAAAAAACAAAACAATGTAGCAGATTTGCTGTATCAGCAACTAATCACCTCAATACTGCAATGGTATACAACTTTTAACTTTTGCTATATAAAACACAATATATTCTACTCCTATGAGTACTGAATAAATTTTATGAGGCATTACATATCAGATAAGAGTCTGAATTAAAACTCAGCTTCTCCTGTAGTAGTGGAAAATGGACTCTAAAGATGGCCATTAATCTGGCGGTCACTCTCTTACCCCGTACACTTTTCCACCTTACACCAAGAAATGGAGTTTGCATTGCATTGCAAAGATACTTGGGCTTTACTTCCACTTGGAAGGAAAGATGTGGCAACTGGGAAAGAGGATACTTATTTTAGATTTTTTATGAGTCATATAATAATTATTTTTTAATCTTGTGGTAGTATGTGGTGCAACTAGTTATGCTTAAATTGGAAGGTAGATGGAATAAAAATCTCAAGGCGTGAAAGCAGTGGGATAGAAAAGGCCTGTAACATCAAGCAGATATAAGGACTGCTTAATTGATCAGTACTGTCTCATCCCTTTGTTCTGCTCCAGAACTGCTTTAGAAACAGAGCATTTCAACACACTAGTATCTAAAAATTTGAAAAGGTGAGGGCAAAGGAAAACTACCATATATTCTTAAATCACTAGATATGTATAGAGACGTTTTATTTTAAGCTTACTGATCAAGGTTAAGTTTGAAACCAAAGGACACTAAAACATGAAAACTGACTATAGCTACACTGATAGTGAGAGAAAAATTAAGTAATTATCTCTCAGTTACTATAAGGAGAAAGTAACTCATTGGCTTACAATGCTAGAAGGGCAAACAGCTTCCTGCCTCACTTCGTTGGAAGCAATTGGGCTGTTAGCGGCTGTGCAAAGGCAGCAAGGCAGCGGCAAAGGCAACAGGAAAGAGTAGATTACAGACAGTATTGTTTGGGTTTGCAGTCTCACAGCTCGCTGCCACTGAAAGAGGGCATCTTCCTCTCCCAGCCCCTCCTACAAGCCCTCTCCTGCCACCACTCCCAGCCACTAAGTTCTGTGGCCACTATAGCTCTCTTCCCCTCCATCCTGGAGCACTTTCTCCAGGCACCATGGGCTGGGCACAAAGAGCTGCTGGAAGAAGGATGCACACAACTTGGAAGCATAAAGCAATGATTTCTTGCTAAAGCCACAGACGATATCTAGGACATAGCAACCACTAATTACCGATCCTGACAAAAAACTGGAACAGCCGCTGCTAGGGATGCAGGCATCATGCAGGAGAGGAAAGCCTGATGTGTAATGCTCACTGGGAAAAATATGCCAAGCTGCCACCTCTCACCATATCTGCGGTACCAACCACACACCCTGGGTTTTTTTTCCTGTAAGATTTTACACCTCTCCAGGATTTTTTCTTCCTGAATCCCTCAACAATTTCCGCTGTTCAGCTAAAGCCTCAGGGGAGCAGAGGAAGATTACAGGGAAACTTACAGACAGCTGTCCCTGGTATTTGTTGGACATTTTTGAGGTTTGATTTAACTCACTGATACACAAAAGGGGTGCATGGCTTGCTTGCTTTCTTCCCCTTCCCCAAGTTTGCTTTCTGGCAAAGTAGTGAGCAAAGGCAGTTTACAAAACATTTCAGAAACATTCTCCTGGTACAAGGTTAGTAGGGGACAAAGGGGAACAGGTATTGGGAAGTCCACTTTGTGGTGGCAGTGAACTGTAGAGTCAGCTCACTGTATGTCATGAAGCCAGATTTGCATTGAAGTGTGTTCAAATTGTGTCTTAACTCCCTTTAAGTTTGGGGAGCTACATGAAGGAAATTAAAAGCATATCAATTATCTTGAGAACCCGTAGGAGGCATGTAAAGTTCTGGAAGACCAAAAAAGGAAAAATACTACCCGTTTTTTTAGGAAAGGGAGTAAGGGTAAATGGTGGAACTATAGGCCAGTTAGTTTAACTTTAGTTCCTGCAAACGTCCTGGAATATGTCACGCTAGTGATTCATAAGCACCTTGAAGAGAATAAGATGAGTAACAGCTAACACGGATTTGTCAAGAATAAACAATGTCAAATCACATTGATTTCCTTCCCTGGAAGATTTCATAGAGAACTATTAGATATCTCTCATGTATTTTCTCTTTAGCTAGGTTTTCCTCACCCAACATTCTCAGAATCTAAATGCACACCAGATAAAATCTACAGCAAGACTGAAAACATGAATAGAAATTGTCCTTCAGTGTCAAAAATGAAAGAATGTGTTATATAGTCATCTTCACCTAGAATTAGTCAGTATTTTTATTAATGGCCCAGCTAAGAGTATGCTAATTACCCAGCTAAGAGTATGCTATTTAAAATCAGACAGAAGCTAGCCAATACAGACCACAAATGTGTTGCATTCAGTAAATCAGGGCATGGTCTTGGAAAACTAGAAAAACATTCTGCCAAATATTGAAATAAATAAACATTAGGTTCTGTACTTAAGCAGAAAAAATAAGCTGTACATATCCAAAATCAGTAATCACTGACTAGGTAGCAGTTTTGCAGGAAAGATCTGCAGGTTTTAAAGGATCATAAACTGAACATGAGCCAACAGTGTTAGCCATTGTGAAAAAGTATACCAGAAGGTATAAACACAGTACTGCAAGATATTCAGCACAATCCTTTCCACACAGCATTAGTACGACCACACTGTAGGAAAGATGTAGGCCAACTGGACAGGAGCAGAAAGCAATAACAAGCAGAAAAAGTAATTTGACAGAGATGTTTTGTCTAGAAAAGAGAGGACCGTGCTGAAGACATGACAGCTTTCAAGTAGTAAAAAGCTGCTGTAAAATTCTCCTTGTCCATGGCAATAGGACAAATTGCAATGAGCTTAAGCCACATTAAAAGACATTCAGGTGAGACACAACAATAAATATTCTAATGTTGGGATAATGAAGCCCACTGGAACAGATTGCCTATGGAGGTAGTGGAATCTCTAGCACTAGAATTTTTTTAAGAATACATTAGATAGATACCTATCAGGAATTAAAAAGGTGTTGGGCAAGGAAAAGGACTAGATGTCCTCTTGATGTCCTTTCATCCCTGGCATTTGTGATTGTGCTACCAAATTTCAAAAGGACCACATTATGAACCGTATGTTCATATGTAAGTATGGTTCTAAATATATTAGACTACTGGCGGTCTTCATTGTTCAGTCCAAGACCATAATACATTTTGATTTTTGATTAAACAGCCTTTCAATTTCTGAGATTCTATAGGAGGAAGGGGTATTAAAGCCTTTGTGTACTATATTTCATCTGTCAGGGAAAGGTACCATCAATTTTAACTTCATCATAATGCAAATGGGAATGAAAGCACTGAGATTTTTCTTTAACTAAAAAATGTTTGTTCAAGACATATCACTCCACCATGACGACCGTGATATGTGTTTATTCAGTGGAATGAATGTTCAGAAAAGTGAATAATATTTGGAGGAAAGAAAAGGAGTACAACCAGAGAAGTCATTAAAATCTCTTTTGCTAAAAGGAATCATTAATAATATTTGTTCAGCGTTTCATTATTTCAGCCAAGAAAGTCACTGTTGAAAAAAATACTCCACATTGTATGTATGTGTCATTGACTCAGAGGCCGACAACAGCAGTAAAAACATATGCTTTAAAATGCATTTTTTGCTTTGGGCCTGTGAGCTCTGTGAGGCTGAACCTGATGTTGTAAACTGTTATAATTTGTTAATTTTGGACTGAAATAGTCATATCTCCCCTACAGAAATGTGTGAGCTGTGTGTCACCAGTTAAGCTGAAGCCTAAGAATTGCATGTTCTGGGCAAGTCAAAAGCTTTATCATGTGTTAAGTCCCTGTCTTTCCAGCAGAAAAGGACCACAGCAGCTAAGCTAGGTGGTCATTTGCCACCTCCAGTGGAAGAACGAAACTGGGTGGATAATAAAGAAAGGGCACAGAATAATGAAGAAGAGTCAGATTGCAAACATTGTCATGGAACCGTTTAGGACAGCATGACAGTTTTGCTATGACATAGCCTTGGTACACTGGAAAAAAAAATGTATTTATTCACAGATAATAGGTATATAATATAATCATCTTTCTACTTGGCAACTGGGTATCCAGCTCTCTGAACTCTGCCACACAAATTAAGGATTACTTATGTCCATACAAAGCAGCAGATGGTGGGCTAGGCTGCTTGCTTCATTAAGTTTACATTTGGTAAATGAGACAGTGAGATGCAGTCACAGAAACCTGTGAGGGCCTCCTCATCTGCTGCCCAAGGCTTTAAATTGGCACAGTACCAAGATGCTGCCCTCTGGGGAACTACCCAGGGGCTCAGCAGTGCTGGAGCAGAGCTGGATCTGGCCACCCCATGGTCTCTGCCTTCCCATCTCTACTGCAGGAGCTCAGGAAAATTGCATATGGTCTAACTGCACCAGCTCTCCACTGCAGAGACAGAAAAGGACCTTGAGAGAATAACTTAGACAGGTGTCCAGATTTGGCCTCTGGAGCCCATCTTCTTTTTTTCAGTGATTTTGCTATCAGGTAGCTGTACTCGGTCTGTAAACTTTCATGGCATTTCCCACCAAGACACTTGTTAGCTTGTTGGGTAATTAAAAATGTCGTATTCCAAGAGAAACACACATTTACTCCTTTCGTCTTTCATTCTGACCTATTCTCTTAAAACCAGCCCATTCTCCTCCACTTTCTTGTTGCTTTTTGTACCAGGTTCAATACAACAGACTTTTCATATTCAGTGTAATGCTTCCTAACTTTAGTTAGGAGTGACTATGGAAAGGGACTTTACTGGACAGGAATAGCTTTATGCTCTTCTAGGCAAAGATCCCAAAATATAAAGACGTTTCATTACAAGCTGTAAAATAATTGTTTAAATTAAAATAATTTATAACTGAACTTCATTAATTTCCTCACGTTCCTGTTCTGCCTATTGGGGGTTGAACACATGATGTTAACAACTTCCAGAAAGCACCTGTGTTAGAGATTTCAATGGTATAACACCTTCACCACTTGGAAAGTGAGGTACGCAGGAGCACAGTCTCATTTACTTGCCTGCCTTTGTAGGAGAGTGAGACACGGGAGATGCGAATCACAGCTTCCAAAGGACACCACAGCAGGTTTTCCAAACAAAGGTATTTGGGATAATTAGCTTTTTTTTGTTCTCAATTAAAAAAAAAAAAAAAAGGAAATCTAAAGCATTTTTCTGAAGTCTTTCAATTCAGGTCCTTTTTTCTGTCACACAAATATCAATGTACTGTGTAAGTATAGTAGGGAAAATAGTACCCATTAATAGTATGGTTCAAAATGAAAAAGCACTGCAGGACACGAAGTGCTGAGCACATACTGGATCAGAAATAAATTTTTGAAATTGTATATCTAGACCAACATGGCTTCATAACTTTTAATCCATTAACTCATCGTTAGGGTGAAAATTGTAAATTAAACCCTGAACATTCATATTAGAAGTAAACATGGCCAAGATTTTACATTCAATTAGTTCCTAACATGAGCTCTCCCAATTAACATTTTACAAAGGAGAAAATGTGGGTTTACGTTCTTTATGTACCTGGTTTTGCAGAGAGGCACAACACTTAGGCTAAGATTATTCAGAAACAACAGAGTTGCACACTTAGTCCAGAAAAAGGAACAATCAGAGATTATCATCTTATATTTGCCTTGGTTATAGAGGCTAAATTCTAGACTTCAGAGATATTTTTTTTTAAAATAGGTTCACTAAAAGAAGTTAAGGGGTAAATTCAGTCTGCAAATGAGGACAAATTTTCCAACAACAGGGACAAGAAAAGAGTTTCCTTAATATGGTTTTCAGGCTGAGATCAGATGAGAATATGAGAAGTGTTTTATAGCTCTTAGATGCAATGGAGGAGAAGCTAGATGAACCAAGTCGAAAGATCCCTATTGCTTCAGTCATCCGTTACATATAATTGACCTGAATTTATGCCAATGTTGGGTATTGTGTCATGCATACATATATCCTCTTCATTCACCACAGAAATAGAAATCTCAGATACTTAGTGGCTTTTGCCTCTATTTATTTACTGCCTTGTAACAAACAGCAGATTCGTTGTGCTAGCCACGCAACAAACAAAAAGGAAAACTCTTTAACACAAACAGAAGAAAATAAGGTTCATGCCATTTTAAGAAACAGAATGAGGATTTTTGGTGTGAAAATATGTCAAACATGAGGTCTTACTGAGAGATTCATGGTAACAGATCAAAGATGGGAAGAAAAAATACAAATGGAACACAAGAAAACTAAATAAAATTATATTGTTGATATAGGCAAAGATAAAGCGCTAACTTACAGACAAATGCTAAGAAATGTGTGGGTAAAATCTAAGATAAAAAACTATTATACTGCTAAAAGAGTCACCGAATATTAAAAAAAAAAAATAGAATCTCAGAAATTACACATGTAGATACACCAGAAAGCACCAGAGTACCAGAACCCAACTGACACATTTGTTTCCAAAAAGAAGTCCTGCTGAGTTTGTGCTGAGTTTGAGATTTCTTTGCTTAAGGCACCAGTCATATGTTACGGCACGATGCTTACAGCACTGAAACAGAACAGGCTGCAGCCGATCCAGCGTGTGAGACGACACCAAATGGAATGAATCACTGTTACATGGGATTTACAAGCTAAAAGAGGCCTGCTGGTAACTGTCAGAGAGAAATGTGTCACAAGTACTATCCGCTTCTGGTCTTTTAAATCCTGTGCTGAAATGTGCTATCTCTGGAACACGCAGCTTGCGTCACCTTACCAATAACATAATGAGAAGACGGACTTTTCTCTCCCTCTTTCAAATTTGTTCTTTAATGTTTGCTGTACCTCTGCTGACATGTTCATGAGACACTGTAGTTATAAGTGTCCAAAGTGACTTCTCATTAATCATTATGTAGTGATACCACAGGGGTAATCTTCATCCAGTAAAAATACTGCTGTTATGGCTAACATACAGACAGATTTCAACAGAGAGTGAAAACATAAAACTGTGGAAAGTATTTAGATTGACTCACTTTAACATTTATGTCACTAAATAATCCAGATTATTAACATGGGGGAAGAACACTGATTTGCCTAATTAAACCAGTATTAGATTAACTGAGAACACTACCATCAGCGATGAGTCAGAAAGCATAGTTGTAGAGCTTTTTTCTGTGATTTCTTGAGATACACAAACTGCTGGATGAATGCCTTCTGGCAAGAATATTGTTTCCTGTAATTTTACTTGAATTTGGAATATTATTTTAAATCCTAATACAACAAAGGAATGTTGGTAATAACAAGCAAAACCCTTAAAGAAAATGCTAATGATGAAATTTTGCCCGAGTAAAGCCTGGATTAGATTTAAGGATCAACTTTTTCCCTCCCCGTGGGCCTGAGCTGATCTTGTGATTTAAGGCTCTTAATTCAGGATGTAATAGAGCTGTGTCATTACCCATAGTACTGTTATTCTGCAGAATGATTTCCAAACTTCCATTTTCTAACTGGTCTGTTTTTCCTTGGCATTATTTTGGGGTTGTTTTTTTCTAATATTCCACTATATCAGTACTTCTGCTTTTGTAGCAGGATTTCCTTTTTTCTCATGTAGGCAGATATGCAAAATACCTAGGAGGGATGAACCAATACTTGCTTAGAGGTAGGAGAGAAAACATACAGTAACAGAAAATTCCCCTTTGTAACACCCACACAATCTGCAGCTGCATTAGACCCGTGAAATTAACTCACATGTGAAATTTTCTTTTTCTTTCCAACGCAAAATCAGTCTGTGTATTTGTCAGATGTGACCAAGACAAGTATTTTGCCCAAGTATTTCTATGGATGCTCTTTTTCTTCCAGTTTTCATTAAACTGACAGGAAAAGCTTTTGTCAGCTTTTGAATACCCACCTTCAAGTCTAGGAAAACGTGAAAAAACAAGAACCAGATTAGAACGAGTGGGGAAGTAGAAATAATCCTGGAAAAAAATGAAAGGAAGAAAAAGAAAGATATCCTATGGATACATAATTGTTGTTAATATTTTTTGCAGCTCTGAGAAATGGGAAAGTTTGCCTGCTTGGGAAAAATTTAAGTTTATTTCAATTTGTGTCTGACTGCAAGATAACCTCCAAAAAAATAACATAATTTTTTTAAACTGCAAGCCAACTACTGGTGAACTTTGAAGCCAGTAGGTGTGTTTTGGTGAGTCAATGAATTCAGACTCTTAATCTGGATGTGGGGGGGAAGAAAAACAAAGAGAAATCCAAACAAGACTTATAACACCCTGCATATTTTAGTGCCAAGTGCAATAATACAAATTGGAACAACTAAAACTGCTAGTGGGTTTTCTGTTACCTGAAGTGTCTACCTCAAGATCAGTGTCATTTAAAAACCTGTATCTGTAGCTTTAAATGCAAGCTGTGGTCTTGCAGCATAAATTAATTGGATGAGGTACTTAGTGTAGCTAATAGAGGAAGTCAGACTTAATAATCAGCATGCTCCAGCCTGCCCTTAAAATCTATGAAATGCCAAATAAATACTCTAACAGGAGATCTACTACAGACGACATTCCCAGGAGAAAAATCTGGCCTTTGATTTTATGTATCTATCAATACCTTAAAGAGATAAGACTTTAATGTATGGTTGCGGTCAAACTAAAGCAAATCTCAGACATTTGAAATGCAAAGGTCAAATTACACTTAATAAAAATTCCAACACCAGAAGGTAGCAAAATTCACTTTGTTTTATAACTGGCTTCCTCCTATCCAAAAGAATATTTGGATTCTACATGCAAAATCTGTGGTTTTGCCTTAGGAGTTAAGACAGACCACAAACTCTCCATTTCACAGGGTTGGACACCCCAGCAAGGTAAACCCAGTAAAGGCACAGAATGGTAAGTGTTCTGCATTTATTTCCAATGTACTAAATGCAACAATTCAGGAATAAGTGTCTAAGATTGAGCACAATTAACCATACTGTACCATTTAATCTACGAGTATGTGATGTAACTGTAACATGCCTTTCAAGTGTGAAGATACTGGAATAACATCAACTATGTACTCTTTTCCTCACAAATAGGTGACGTCCCACACTCCATCTCTCTTGTTAAAGCAGCATTCTGTTGTTCTGATGTTAAACAGCACAGGACTGGGAGAAAATACCGGTTGGGTTTTCATTTACATGGAACAGGTGAAAATAAGCAAATAAAAATGTTTTTCTTAGTGTATTTTTTTGGAAAGAAAGACAGGGATGCAGTAACAGATGCCCACAAATCCATTTATGTCCAATTCCTAATATAAACCTGTTGGTTGAGAACCAAACTAAAGGAATACCTTCACATTCTTTAATCCGCTTTGGGCAAGAAACTCAAAGAAAAAGGCTACAATATTGTCATTTCCCTCATGGAGCAAAGGTGAGAAAAATGAAAAGGACTATAGGAATAAAAGGCCTTAAGAGTTTGTTTTATATGTCACTGACAGCCGTGTATGTGAAAGCAGGGAGTTACACGCAGAATGAGGAAAAGTATGTACTTGAATTGGTGTACAAAGCCAAACGAATTAACAATGCTTAAATTGAGAGGTGAGGAGATGCTTTAGCTTTAAACAGGTTCGTTATTATAAAGTCTACAGAGGGGGAGCAAGATGTAAAGCTTTGCATACACATCTCACATGTGTGCCAGACAGAATGAGGTACTTAAGAGTCCCCTATGAGCAAAGAGACTATATTGACCTCTCCCTCACATGTGCTCTTCCAAGAGCTGAGAAGGGATAGCTGTCAGCAAACCCCTCTCAGCTAACTGGCATGGCCAAGGCATGAGGAGCAGCACAACACAGGGCTAATGAAGATGGCTAGCAGAGCAAGGGTTGAATACAGAGAGGCTGACAGATCAAGCATGGACGGAAAAATGTCTAGTAGATTGAGGACCCTTGAAAGGTGTGGTTAGCAGAGACAGAATTCTGACAAAAAATAGCTGGTCTCACCAAAGGAAACAATAACATTGTTTCAATTAATCTTCAGAAACATTAATTGCTACTGCTTACTTGCCTTGCACAATTTTCTTTCCTCCCTTTATAAAAATATAATTTGTTAGTCATTTGGCTCACGATTCCAAGTAGAGAAAATTAAGTCCTAATCCCTATAAAAGTTTAGTATAGTTTTTCCAGGTTTCCCAGTGGTAACTTGAATCAGTGTCTTGTTATTAATCTGTTTAAACCTTAACGAAGCCCTGATAGAATGGTCAGAGCAGTAACATGTACAAGAGAGAGAAAAGACCCCTGTATGTCATTCTCACCTCGGAATGCAGTCAATTTCTACTGAGCAGGTAAGCGCTAGGCAGACAGCAGGCAGAACCTGCTTACATGCAAGATCAGGAATGAGAAAGAAAATGGAGTTTTCAAGAATTTTCAGCTTTATTTTCAGCCAACTCATGACAGTTTCAAGGCAACAGACATCCACCATTGCAGCATACACAGAGTGAAGAGGTGTTAGGGGGAAAAAAACCAAAACCAAACCAAACCAAAACCAAAACTGTTCTCCTTATTGAATGAAGTTTGGTTTTGAATAATTAAAAAAAAACAACCCCTTTTTTTCATCGTGGTGATAAGGCCATGTCCCCTTCAGGACAGTTTCAGAAGAGGGTAGTTAGCAAACCACCCATGATTTAATAGATTAGGAACTAATCACCCTTCTCATGGCTTTAGCCAATAAAGAAGCAGAAGTAAGTGAGTGGTAGCTTTTCTGTGCTGCCAGCACCTGAACATGACAACTGTGGTATCTTCTTAAAAATATGAGTCCCACTTTTCTCTCTGTCACTGACAGCATTAAACATAGGCTAATGTCACATTTGGTGGACTGTTGTCTTCTTGGAGAATAAGAATAACATTGCATAATTTGTCCTGATACATACATCTTTTAAAAAATATAATCACGTAATGTATTGCATTTTAAAATAGTGTAAAGTAAACGTGATAATTACAAAGTCATTGCAGGTAATAACATTTTGTAAATGTTTCATTAGACTGTATGCATGGACAAATTACTCAAATATTTCTGGAAAATCTTAAAAGAGGAAAAGGTAGGAAAAAAATTACTTTTTGGGGGAGGACAAATTCAAAGAGTAAAAGATGGGAGAGAGGAGCCAATTGGAGCTACTCTAGATTTTGAAAACTCATTTTGCAATTAGGAACATCACCTGCAAGATAAAAAAACCGCCCAATACTATAAACGTGTGATCAGGTGAAAGATAATGTGTCTGAAGTGAAATAAAATGTGAAAACTTACTTCCTAAGTACAAAGAAAAGTTCTTATTTAAACAATGGAACATTTTACAGCTTTTCAGCCTTCTAATGCTGCCTTCATATTCTTGCATTTCTGCATCTCTATCTAAATTCAGGAGGTGCTTGTGTCTCTCCAAGAACGACCAGGAGCGCACAGACTGTGCAGTTCAGACACCCTGTTCTACTGTTGCAGCACTTCTACTCAGTAGGTAAGTGTCGTGGGTTAAGCAGAGCAGAGTTAATTTTTTTTTTCCTTTTCCCTTCTATTCATAAATAGCTATCAAGATAGCTATGTTTTGGATTCCTGCTCAGGAGAGAATTGATAAGAGAAGAACGTTTATAGTTATTGCTAGGATGTTGCTATTTGTTCTCAAGGACATACATTCAGCCTTTTGGGGGGGAAGAGACAGTCTGGCTTCTAGCCTGGGATTTGCTTTTAGGTAAAGATTGAGAAGCAGACTGACCAATTATTCCATCCCATGCACGTCAAGTGGGCTGGGCCTTTGGTCATCAGGTGGAGAGGGGTAGTATCACTGTGTATCACATTGCATCTTTGTATATAGTATTATTTCTAATATTATTGTAGTTTAGTAATTAAATTGTCCTTATCTCAACCCACGAGTCCTCTTTGCCATTTACCTCTTTAATTCTCTCCCCTATGATTGGGTGGGGGCAGGGACTGTGTGAGCGGGTGTGTGTGTGGTTTGGCCCCCAGCCAAGGGCCAACCCATCACAGAGCCTATACATTCTTAACTCTTTAATGCTGTTATGGGATGTCATTATGCATATGTCAGTAGCATAAATACCAAAGGTAGAAAACTTTCATGTTTAAAAGCCCGTTAAATTAATTTACCCAAAATCTACGCTATTGCTCAGAAAAGTAAGGATACATTTCATTTCTCCGAGGAAATTTCCCAATCGTATTAAAAATGAGAAAAAGAAACCTACAAAATTATGATATTGATAGTCTGATGGCTTGAAACTCATTTATCAAGATGAGGGGAATCCCATGGGTGACCATGAAGAGCTCAGCCCCTCACCTTCACACTGTTCTTCTCAGCAGCTTGGCTGGAACAACAGCACCACTAATAGTATCAGGTGCTTGCTCCTGTACCCTAATCTTTTCTGATAAATTAAGACACCCCAAAAATTCAGAGATGGGATTTTCTTAGTTAGAGAGACAAAAATAAATACTTTAAATAAATGTTTCATAGCAGTTGCCCTGTCATATTGCAGTCTGTTCATCTGCTGTTTTAATTATTAATAGAACAAGACAAACTGTCTCTTAGGGTCCAGTAATAGTTGGTGTTAAGCTTGAGAGAGAAACAAACACTTCTGAGAAGGCCAAAAGTCTGAAAGTGTGACTGCTTCCAGTAAAAACCTAAAAAAGCTCCTACAGTAAAATAATTCCTGAAGATTGTCCAGGAATGAGTGACTTCTGCAGTTTCTGAAATAGAGCCCATTCTTCCAGCTTCTGGCAAGAGTATATGCGACTTAAGGACAGTATTCAAAATAACTGCAGTTCTGAGGGAACTGATGAAGTACTTCACCTGACATGGATGAAGGCACAATCCAGTCACTATAACAGACAAGAGGCAAATTTCATGGAC
>WKFP01015135.1:1388376-1446359 GCA_011057875.1 Pterocles orientalis
TAGTGATAGGACAAGGGGGAATGGTTTTAAATTAAGACAGGGGAGGTTTAGGTTAGAGATTAGGAGAAAGTTTTTCACCCAAAGGGTGGTGGCACACTGGAACAGGTTGCCCAGGGAGGTCGTGGATGCCCCATCCCTGGAGGCATTCAAGGCCAGGCTGGATGTGGCTCTGAGCAGCCTGGTCTAGTGGTTGGCGGCCCTGCATATGGCGGGGGGGTTGAAACTAGAGGATCACTATGGTCCTTTTCAACCCAGGCCATTCTATGATTCTATGATTCTTACTTCAGTGAAAACACTTTGGAGTCTTCTGGTACAAAACAGAAACCCAGTCGTTTCTCAAGCAATCAGGACATACTCCATGAATGTATAGAAGATTTTCCTTCAAATTTCCCTTCACAAGGCTATCACAAAGTTAGGGTTGCTTAATATACACCTACTTAATCTATGCAGAAAGGAAAAGTATCATTAGGTAAAAATGAGGACAACACTTAAGAGTTTTAACATTAACAGAGAGTAAAAAACAAGAGTCAAGAGCACTCCCACACATGGTACTTTCTGTATCCTTGGTCACTAATTTATATGAACCTGAGGTAAGATTTCAGAAATGCTAGTAATGTGGTGGTTTTTTTATGGAAGTTTCTAGTTCATTTCAGCACTTGCTAAATTGTTAAGGCACTGTTTACACTCTGAAATGCTTCCTTTTCATTCCACTCGAAATCTGAAACTTTTCGGTAAATTTAGACTGAACTGATTATCAATTCTGACAATTCTGAAATAGCATTTTTCAATAAATAAATTATTTTCTGATTTGTATTTTATTTTGTCTGCCCAGTACTGGGCATGCTGCTTTACTGGTGGTGACTGTGAAAGGGGAATAGTGAGTGAGCAGACAGGACTGGAAAATAACAGAAAATAGAACCTTTTTAGAGGAAACTATCTTTTTTTACAATGAAACATAAGCTGGATTTTCTTCTGGTAAAATTGCCTGAATACCATATTGGGGTTTTTTATATCATCTCTATCAATTTTAAGCATGGTTGTTTACAGTTTATGAATAGCTACAGACAAACAGAAAAATATTTAAAAGTCTGTGCAACTAATTTCTTTTCAAATAAGAACCTGATGTACTGTAAAACCCCAACATCTGCTGCCATTCAACACGGGGGCAACAACAGATTATTTCTGCTGCTGCTCAGCAAGGAAAAAAGTGTGTAATTTCTGCAGTCTTGCAACTGCTGCTGCTTTAATAGCCCTGTTCTTTCTGCCTCAGAAATCCTAGCAGGTCTGCAACTGGAAATTCCCCAGTACTAAGAACTGAGAATATATAGACAGCACTGAACAGGGACCTTCTGAAAAAATCACTTCTCTTTCATTTCTACAAGCTAGCAAATCTTTTAGCAAAAAGGTTTAGGAAGCCTCAGGTTAGCGTAAAGAGAAAATTAGCCTCTGGAGCTTGTAGGAATTGTGCAGGCTGATGGCTGCATTCAAGCACTGGCTCCACCTTCTCTTTTGTGCAAAGATTAACTGAATGTCTCAGTTAGGTTCAGTAGGAAGACTGCTAGAATTCAGCAGGTGCTGAGATATTCAGTAAAAGTAGGAATAACAAACAATAGCAGATGTGTGGGAAAAAACCGAGAGAGGTTTAGTCTGCCTCTACAATGAACAGCACCTTTTCAGAAGGGGTGTAGAAAGGAAGACAGAAGTCACATGCTGCAAGGGAACAGGCAACACATTTTTCATTTGAATTATCTTGTTAAAAAGTCGCAGATGCCTTTGAAGCACTGGTTCAGAGGATAAAGTAAGACCAGTTAATTTTAAAATGTATTACAAGCAATGTGGAGGTAGGAGTTCTTATACATAAGTTTCTGCCTAAAGCACACATTTTTTTGCCCCCCTCTCAGTTACAGTATGAGAAAAAAATATTAAAGACATAGGGCTCTGCTAAGCTATGCATCCTCAATTCAGTTTATAGGAATGTAACATGAGGCAAGCCCACAAAACTGTAGATGTCAGGTTTTAACCTACATATAAATAAACCGACAAATCATCCAAACAGTTTCCCGTGCAGGAGTTTGACAATTTGATATAAAAAGCTTTATTCTAGGAGGCTGAATCTTAAAATAAAAATATTTAATTAATATTTGTAGGGGATGTAATAAATGTTATGTGGTTTCTTGCATTTAACAATGCTGGCCGTAATAGAAAAAAATTAAAAACCAACAACCCCTATACATATTTGTGTTTTAATCCAATTTTAGTTTGAGAAGCTGTCTGATCTCACATTAACTTGTGAAAAAGGCTTAAAAATTACATAAGGGCCAATCTTTTTTTTCCAAACTGTTTCATTTTTGTGTGATTATTTCAGTTCCTTTAGATGTTTTATGATGAACCTCGCTTAAAAGGAATGTAGACCTTACCATCTCCATTTTTAATCTTCTTCACTCCCCACACCCCCGCTCACACTGAACATGCTTTTCTTCTTCTCAAATTCTAGCACTCCCTGGAAAAAATAATATATTTCCATTCCTGGAAAGTAATAAGCCCAAAACAGCCTAGGACTACTCTTGTCTAGCAAAAGGGAAAATAATATTTCAAGACTATATTGTTATAAACATATAAGAAGGACAAATTAGGTTGTACAGATTGCAGCCTTATGCTGATCTTGTAGCAACAGGACAGGAGGTGTGATGGGCGCATCACCTTGCTGTTCAGGGAAGGCTCCATTTAGAACAGACAGGCTCATCCACACAACATAGGACTTTGCCCAGGTGTCATCCAGGCTCTCTGTGGTGAGTCTCTGCCCCTAGTAATTATTAATTCATAGAATAATAGAATCATAGAATGGTTTGGGTTGGAAAGGACCTTAAAGATCATCAAGTTCCAACCCCCCTGCCATGGGCAGGGACACCTTCCACTAGACCAGGTTGCTCAAAGCCTCATCCAGCCTGGCCTTGAACGCCTCCAGGGATGGGGCATCCACAACCTCCCTGGGTAACCTGTTCCAGTGTCTCAACACCCTCACAGTGAAAAATTTCTTCCTAATGTCTAGTCTAAATTTACCCTCTTTTAGCTTATACCCGCTACCCCTTGTTCTCTCACTACACTCCCTGATAAAGAGTGCCTCCCCATTTCTCCTGTAGGCCCCCTTCAGGTACTGGAAGGCTGCTATTAAGTCTCCTCGGAGCCTTCTCTTCTCCAGGCTGAACAACCCCAACTCTTCCAGCCTGTCCTCATAGGGGAGGTGCTCCAGCCCTCTGATTAATTTCGTGGCTCTCCTCTGGACTCTCTCCAACAGGTCCATGTCTCTTTTATGTTGGGGGCTCCACATCTGAACACAGTACTCCAGGTGGGGTCTCACGACAGCAGAGTAGAGGGGGAGAATCACCTCCTTTGACCTGCTGCTAATGCTTCTCTTGATGCAGCCTAGGACACGGGTGGCTTTCTGCGCTGCAAGCGCACACTGCCAGCTCATGTCGAGCTTCTTATCCACCAACACCCCCAAGTCCTTCTCCTCAGAGCTGCTCTCTATCCATTCTCCGACCAGCCTGTGTTTGTGCTTGGAATTGCCTCAACCCACGTGCAGGACCTTGCACTTGGCCTTGTTAAATTTCATGAGGTTTGCATGGGCCCACCTCTCCAGCCTGTCAAGGTCCCTCTGGATGGCATCCCTTCCCTCCAGTGTGTCCACCACACCACACAGCTTGGTGTCATCAGTAAACTTGCTGAGGGTGCACTCCATCCCACTGTCCATGTCTCCAACAAAGATGTTAAACAACACTGGTCCCAGTACCGACCCCTGTGGAACACCACTTGTCACTGGTCTCCCCTTGGACATTGAGCCATTGACCACCACTCTTTGAGTGCGGCCATCTAGCCAGTTCCTTATCCAGCGAGTGGTCCTTCTGTCAAATTCATGTCCCTGCAACTTAGAGACAAGAATGTCATGGGGAACTGTGTCAAAAGCTTTGCACAATTCCAGGTAGATAATGTCTCTTGCCTGTTGTAGTTAGGGCTGGTGGCCGAAAGATCAGGTTAGGGCTTTAGCCTTCCTAACCTGATCTCTGGCTTCGCGGACAGTGTCTCTGTATTGTCCCTAGGCTACCTGTCCTTGCTTCCACTCTCTGTATGCTTCCTTTTTTGTTTGAGTTTGCTCAGGACTTCCTTGTTCATCCATGCAGGCCTGCTGGCATTTTTGCCTGCCTTCCTCTTTGTTGGGATACATCGCCCCTGAGCCTGTAGGAAGTGATTCTTGAATATTAGCCAGCTTTCTTGGGCCCCTCTTCCCTCCAGGGCTCTATCCCATGGGACTCTTCCAAGCAGGTCCCTGAAGAGGCCAAGGACTGCTCTCCTAAAGTCCAGGATAGTGAGGTTGCTGTGCACCCTCCTCACTGCCCTGAGGATCTTGAACTCCACCATCTCATGGTTGCTGCATCCCAGGTTGCCCTTGAGTTCCACGACTGCCCTTGAGTTCCAATTATTATCTCTTCAATTCAAAGTGTCTGAAGTAACGTTAAGGGCTGCGTTGCTGCCTACTGGAACAGTATTTCTTCTCTTTTTCAACATGACATGGGGCATGGCGTGTAAGAGAGCTGGAGGGTTGTGCAGGTGGAGGGTGTTGCTCTAGTGTCCTCTCCCCAAGGGGTTAGCCAGAGGCTGTCCTCAGTGCTAACAGGCCCCCAAATTCTGTCTCAGAGGGACAAGACACGTCAGTCCAAAAGAGATCTCAAACAAGAAATTATATGTATGAAGTCTGGGCAATCAGGGAACCAAGAATACATCAAGGATGGATGTTAGTTGATGGTGCAAATGCACTCCTAGACAGCCTTAAATCTATTATCTTCTCCATTCTGAGTATTTTCCTGTAGCTTTTTTTAATATATTTATAAATATCAAAATACCTTTAGCCTGACTATTAAGAGTGTTGTGATCTTTACCTCTCCCCAGCAGCGGGAAGCTGAGCATTTTAGAATGGGTTGGTTCCTTCTTTGCTGATCTCCAGAAAAGCCCGTTCAACACTGTTCTCCCCTAAACAATCTCTCTCAGCCCTGCCAGCTTTTTCTGAGCCTCATCTTACTGGTGTCTCCGTCACTGACACTGGCTGAGTATCAGTACCCGAAACGTAACAGATTCCAGCACTGGAACAGTATAGACCAGTAGTGGCAGACCCTAAATCTTGAAGCCTACTCCTAAACTTTTGTGTACTATCTTGTCCCAGCTGTTGCTCAGAAGGCGTGCAAAGAAGACCTATTCCCCTCATGCCCGTGGCATTCTGAAGAGGTACCAATCTCATTAGAGGCTTCCAGAAAGCCCCAGAAAGCACTCTGGACAGGCTTGGATTCCACAGTTTTACACATTAAGAGCAGGGCTATAACTGTTGGTGAATTAATGGAACAGGAATGCAATTAAAAAATAATAAAACAATTTCTCTGTTTATTTCCACAGTTAGCATTAGTTGTCTCTCATATCCTGCCATATAATACAGGCAACACTTATTTCCTGACTGGAAAGTTGTCTTACGAACTTTTTTCCTCTGAGTTTTGTACTGGTCATACGGACCTCTGTTCAGTAATATTCTCTTTAGATTAATCTCACAGTGTTATATCACCCCTGTTGTGGCCTGATTTATCCTTGCTAGATACTCTACACATGCTACAGTCTTTAACATGTAAGTTTAGCCAGATCAGTGGCCACAAATCTTGATAAGTAAGACTTGCAGCCTATACTGACAATTATTGTGATACAGAGCAAACAGGGGAATGGCTACATGAGTTATCAGGAAGCAAGTAGGCTGCAATTTTACAATGTCAGCTGCTCTGCTGAAAGCAGTCTCTGTGTGTGCTCTTTGTGGTGAAGGAGGGCTTTTCTACCCTAATTTCATTCAACTACCTTGCGTTTACCAAGGGATAAAAGTATCTTGAGTATCTTTGTGCTATAAACTACAGTCCAGTTTAGCTCACAGTAATTTGTTCTCCAGCAACACTCAAAATATTTTTCTTGTCTGGGACAATGCCAAGAGAGTTGGAGAATACTTTTCAATAAAATAAAAAGCTTCTGGAAAGTCAACAATGTTTTCCTGCAAGTAGTTTTTTGCACAGGGTAGTGCAGGGAAGGTAGCGCAGCCTGGGGCTGAACCAGGTATTTCAGAAGGAGCCTGCCTGGCTTACCTGGAGCGCTGCTACAGGAACTATCATATGCTGCAGATAAGACCTAAGTTTTCTCATTGATACCAGTGCAGTACACAACAAAAAGAGAAAATAATCTCCCAGTAAACTCCCTCCAGATAAGCTAATCCATTTCAGAACACACATGTACGGACACATTTCAAGTGAGATCATGCCTGCAAATGTTACTAGATGCCAGGACTGGTTGGCTTTCTGTGTCTGAAAGACAGCTGAAAACAGAAACTATTACAAATGTTATTTCAGAGTTGAGAATAGAAACATTTATTTTCTTACTGAATAGTGCTGGCGCAGTATCCTACCACTTTGTTTTGGGTTTTTTTTAGTATCATCTGCGTGACCAGCTTTGAGTTACAGTGCACACAACACTCCACATTTTGTAGACCACATAGGTAATACAGACAGAGATGCAACAACCGCACAGGGGAACGGAGTGTCTTGACTATGGCAGGCCTTTACAGATCAGGACAGGATAGCTATTATGTCATACCCTGGATGAAGCTGCATTGCCAGATATATTTCAGTTATAGGCTAAAATGTATTGGTTGTTTTTTCGACTATACTGTCAGAGTGAGATTTCCCAAATTACACAAGCGATTTCCTTGATTTTTTTCCCCACTAAAAATCAGCAAAATTTGTGCTCCCGAGTCACTTAAGATTTTACAAAGCACTAGTACAATAAAGCAAATTCTTTATACAGACTCCTAGCATTTTAGATACACCACTTGTCATTGCTGCAGGATCAAATCCACAAACTCAGCCAAACGTCCTTCACTAAAACACCATGTTACCATGCCTGCAGGAGACTGAACAAGACTCTATCTGAGAAGCAAACACACCAAGAAATGTTCATAAATTTTCCTTAGGTCTCTGATTCTTCACATATTCTGTATGACAAATAATTGTGAACAAACACATTGAGTAAAATCCTTCTGCTTATTGACATTTCTTAAGGAACAAGAAAGACAATATTCCTGGAAAAATCTAATGGAAAAAATAATACTTAGCCATAATATTATACTTTTCATTAGCAGTTATCAAAGTAGTATCATGATGCCCCCTTTTTTATTCTTTTAGGTTAAGAAACTGAGAAACACAGAGACAATACGATTTTTAAAAAACCAGGAACTGATAAAAAAATCTCAGGTCCATGCCCTATAGCTCTCCATAGGGACAAAATGTCATTGTTCCTTCCTGAAAAGGCTTGAAATACCAAAGGAAAAAAAAAAAACAAATTAGCACACTATGTTGGATGTCTTTTGCCCTGTGAAGTTCAGAAGATACTGAATAAAAATAAGAGGGTGTTTTTTCCTGCACATGAGATTTAAAATATTATACTAATTATCACAATGATCACGAGCATTTTACTAAAAAACCTCATAAGTATTTATACAGTTGTCTTTTTCTCTGGAAGATTTTTAACAAAAAATGTTGACAAGATAGTGAATATGGATAAAAGTGCATTAGTCATATTCCCATGACAGAAGAAATACTTTAAGTTACTTCTTCTCTCATGCGTGCTTTTGAGTATGCAACTGGCTTAGACAGAGCAATGAATTAACTTACTTTTAGCTAGTTAAAAGAGAACCATGAGACTACTCAGTCTTCTGTGATGAGTAATAAAGGTTGAAAACAATAAATTAACATATAAAGTTGTTAGTTCTCTTTTAGAAACCATAAAAGCTGGGGCCACAGGTTTCTCTATGGCTATTTTTATATTTTGCACTATACATTACACACTTTTTTGTAATTTTTGTAATTTGCATTAAAAGCTATATGACAGCACTGGTCAGCCGAAAGACATGTAGGACACCCCTTTCGCAGACAACTCTAGCTCACTGCAGGGCTGGAGTAAGAACTTTATGCTTGCTTCTCAGGTAGAGGTCTCTCAGAAAAGAGGTCTTCCGTAGAGGAAACAGCAGTGTCCTTCCTTCTCATCAGCTATAAGGCTCAAGAAGCGTGAATACGCACAAGAACAAGGCAGCACTGGAAAGCTGCTCTGAGTTCTTCCAGAAAGGGAAGGAGACTTGATAAGCAGAGAACGGGTTAAAACTGACACTGCATTCCCCAGCTTCTATCTCGTGCACTCAGGATTGTTGTAGAAGAGTGTACAGTGCTCCAGCACATTCAAACAATGGATGAGTAGCTGAGAGACATCCTTTGCATGGCCTCTGAAACACCTTTTAGTGGAAAGGAGCCTGGCTGTCAGTGAGGAGAGGGAAGCTGGCAACTGCAGCCAGGAGGCTGAGAGGCAGTAAAGCTCACGGTTGCACATAACTCCATTTCTGGAATGTGGATTGAATTCAAGTTTAAGGTCTAAAACTTACTTTCTTAAAACTGAATTCAGAAGTACTAATGGGGAGAGGATAGGGTGTATCTGAGGACTGATTTGAAGTAAGACTTCTAAAAAAAGGTTTGAACTGCGGAGTCTATGTGTGATGATTGAAGAGAGAAAACACAACTTTTGACAAAGATTTTACAGGCATAGATTTATTTCAGTACGAGTCCTCACTCATCCACACCATCAGGAAAGGATACATTCACCATAATCTTTCATATACTTTTAGTATGAAAGGTACAGGTAAGAGAGAAGTATTCATATTTTTTCAGCCAGCCAGGACCAAAGGCAGTTCTGCAGGTGAATAGACTGAGTTTGAAACTCATCTCTGTAAGTAGTCTTTAACAGTTTGTCATTTATTGTTTATTCACTTTACTTAAATATCTTTCAGAAACTAAAGAAGATATTCTGGAAAGGAGAAAATCTGGCTATCCAATGCGTATGCCTTGGGTTTGCTTTTTTTTTTTCCCCCAATTGTTCTGCCTGCTCTCTGATTGCATTTCTTGCTCTTTTTGTACAGCCAATGTATACCACTTTATAGCAAACTTCTATGTAGGAATAAAAATAAGGAAAACAATCCAATCACTTAATTTGTCTCTTACATCCCAAAGGAAAGAGGGAAATAAGGTGTATTATTTAACCTGTTTCCAAACACCTATTTGGGGAACTTCTCTACATTTCTGCTCTGTACAAGGAGGTAACAGCTCTCTGTGCTGTAATGTATTTACAATTTTTAATGTAATTATCTTTGTAAGACTTGTTAGAGATGGAAAATGCAGGAATACTACTGCTTAAAGTAGAGAAGTGTCATTAATCCAAATTTAACAGTGGTGGGCTGAGGTCCAGTGAGGTTAAACAATTTACTCCAAATCATACAGTAAATTGGTAAAACAGTCACTTTAACAAATGATTCACAATACTTCTTCAAATTTATTTCAATTTTGTTTGAAATAAATTATAAGCTTGAAAACTCAATATTCTATTTCTCAATGAAAACTGTTTTATGGGACCTACGAAGGTCATCAGCTTTCAAATTTGACAAAAATAAATGGGCAATAATAATTTTGGATTTACTGGTATGTGATTTAAATTGTTTTAAATTTGCTATTTATGGAAAAAAGTTATTTACATACTTCTATAAGCTTTAGTGTTCCTCTGAACACTTTCAGTCCTGAAAGATTAACTTGGGCTATTCTTGTCTGCTCTGATGACTTTGCGTACGGCCAACCAAACTACTTGAGGAGTTCCATTTCCACTAGCAGAAATACTGATCTCAAGATAACTGTTTGAAATAAACAAATTCTTATCCTCTCTCCAAAAGACCTTTTAATCTCTTTAAGATCTTATTTGTAGTTTCTTCATCCTCCTAAAAAGAGGAGTCCAGGTATGCCACATTTCCTACTTTGTTTCTGTTTCATGGTTTGTTAGCATTAGGTGTAGAACTCTGATCCTTGCCAGACAGAAGGGATTTGCACACATGTGCTTAAAAGGAAAATAATTGTATTGGTCTCAGCTGCACACTGTGTTAACAACATGCTACTGAGAAGGCTTTTTTTTCTGCAAAACTTACAGATTCTGTTAGAGCTTGAAATAAGGCCCCCTGAAGAATATAGAGTAATGTTTATTGCAATGAATTTGAAAGAAACTCTTAGGAATAACAAGATTTTTTCAAAGAGTAATCTTTGTTAAATTTTGAGTCCTAGCCTTGTCTAAAAATCTACCTCAATTTAAAAATACATTTTTTTTTTCCCTCCCAGGATATTAAGACTTTATAGGCAGCTAAACTACGATACTTTCAAATCAGTAAGATTACATGTCACTCATGGCCCAGCCTGGAGCTGAAATTCCTCCAGTCATTCCCTTGTTCAGCCTATTTCTGAAGTCTTGTGAGAGTTGAGTACTTGTTTTCCCATCTCTTAGTTACTGGCTGGAATGCAGCCAAGCAATAAGCATTGACTTATTTCTGATTTAAGAGCAACTATGTCGGAGGTACAGTACAAGTCCCAAGGCTGTCCAGGCTCACATGACCAACAAAGCTAATGCACCCTTGCTGTGAGAGAACAAAGAAATCCAAGTGAGAGTTAGGAGCTATATTAAGCCTCAAAATATTCCCAGGTTTAATGCCAGTTTGTTTCAGTAAGCTTATATCTATATCTTGTGTGTCATTACTTCAATTTCAAAGCCTACTGCAGGACACTTTTTCCTGGTTTGGTGGTCCTGTTTCTATATTCTCTAGATTAATTTAAAGCTTTATTGTTTCCTCTGCTATTTAGGAACGCTGTTCTATTTTAGCCCACTATTAACATAAGATATTTGAAGGACTCTGGTTTGGCTGTCTTGACATATTAGTTATTCTACAAGGAGGAACAAGGAGGATAAAATATATACATCAATAATGGATGAGAAATCTAAAGATATGTACAATATTTTTGGAAATCTAAGTTGAGTTCAGGTATTGTTACATTTTTCTCAAAACTTTTCTGAAAATATATTCCAGTAAAATAGGATGCTGGTTATCTCATGCCAGACTTTATCTCCTTCTCTTAAGGAGGTGATAGTTCCAGTTTCCAGCAACAGTCGTATCTGTGTTAGCCTCATGTTCTGCCTAGGCATGGGAATACTACAACAGACATATATTATCCGTCTTCAAGTATGTACAGAACCCTTGTGGGGTAGAAAAGACACCAACATTTTTTAACGGTTGGATATTCTGGATTTATTTTCCAGGTGTTGGTACTACTCCAGCATTAAAAATGACAAATTAGACACATATTGCATTTCGTATATAATGGATGCATGAAATGAGATAAAAAGGGGGTGAGGCTTAAACTTTCAGATGCATTGATTAATTTTTAATTCTTTAGCTTTTTATAGAGACTGAGAGACACAGAGGTACGTTGAACCATTCATAAGTCCCACGAACATGAACGAGGTATCTGAATGCTTAAAGGCATCCAGTAAAAGGAAGGCATTGCAATCTTAATTTTTGCAAGCTGCCAGTGACACTTGATACTAATACCAGGCAAATCTTCAGATTCTGAGTCTTAAGATTCTTTCTTAGTTCTGACTGAAAAGTGATGTTGCTTTGCCTAGAAACTTCTGACTGAATATAGTTTGCCTTTACGGTCTGCTAAACTACCATCAGAACACACTTTGCTTATTATTATGCAACACTCGCAATAGATGTCTGAAGTGGACCTCCAAAATTTCAGGCATCCAACACTCTTGGGAATGTGATCAAAAGGATTTTGTGCCTGGACTTGTGCAAAGCCTTTGACATGGTCCCTCACCACATCGTTCTCTCTAAATTGAAGAGGCATGGATTTGAATGATGGACTATTCAATGGATAAAGAATTGGTTGGCTGGTCACAGACAAAGGGTCGTGGTCAACACTTCTATGTCTGGGTGGAGGCCGGTCACCAGTGGTGTCCCTCAAGGGTCTGTCTTGGGACCGGTGCTCTTCAACATCTTTATCAATGACATAGATGAGGGAATTGAGTGCACCCTCAGCAATTACACTAGGGGGAAGGGATGCCATCCAGAGGGACCTGGACAGGCTGAAGAAGTGGGCCCATGAGAACCTAATGAGGTTCAACAAGGCCAATTGCAAGGTGTTGCACTTGGGCCGGGGCAATCCCAGGTACTCATATTGACTGGGAGAACTCCTTGAGGGCGGCCCTGTGGAGAAGGACTTGGGGGTCCTGGTGGACAAGAAGCTGGACATGAGCCAGTAGTGTGTGGTTGCATCCCAGAAGCCCAACTATGTCCTGGGCTGTATTAAAAAGGTGGCCAGCAGGGAGAGGGAGGTGATTGTCCTCCTCTACTCTGCTCTTGTGAGACCCCATCCGGAGTACTGTGTCCAGGCCTGGGGTCCCCAGCACAAGAAAGACATGGAGCTCTTGGAACAAGTTCAGAGGTGGGCCACAAAGATAATCAGAGGGCTGGAGCACCTCTCCTATGAAGAAAGGTTGAAGGAAATGGGCTTGCTTAGGTTGGAGAAAGGAAGGCTCCGGGGAGACCTCATTGAGGCCTTCCAGTACTGGAAGGGAGCTTATAAACAGAAGAGGGAGCGACTATTTACAGGTGTTGATAGTGACAGGATGAGGAGGAAGGATTTTAAACTAAGAGAGGGGAGATTCAGGTTGGATATTAGGCAAAAATTTTTTCTCGCAGAGGGTGGTGAGACACTGGCACAGGTTGCCCAGAGAAGTTGTGGATGCCCCATCCCTGGAGGCATTCAAGGCCAGGCTGGATGGGGCCCTGGGCAGCCAGCTGGCTAGCAGTGGGCAACCCTGCCCACAGCAGGGGGTTGAAACTAGATGATCTTTAAGGTCCTTTTCAACCCAGGCCGTTCTATGATTCTATGATTTCTACACAGTCACAAAAAACCCCTGACTTTCTAGCTCTGAACAGTTGTATGCCATACTCGCATTCTCTAGCCACTCCAAATTGTAGCCCGTTCCTAATAATAAGCAGATTATCCAACCTTCAGAGCTCTCAGAAGTGACAGACTGCAAACTATGGATGATAAAAAAACCCAGTAATTGTGTTTTAAGAATGCAGTGCTCAGGCTCTTTCATCACAGAGAAAACCACTAGGTTGCCTCGCCTGGTGGAAGGTAAATGCCAAATCAGATACATCAATATTATTTATAAATTAATTTATAATTTAATTTATAATTATTTATATTTTAAAGCTATTTAATAATGTATTGTTTATATCCTTCTCCGGGTTTTCTCCCTGCAATGCACAGGACTTCTTAGTGGCAGTGATTCAGAACAGAGAGGCAAAGCAATTTCCCTGACAACAGAACTGCAAGTTGATGCATGAGATATAATTAAAAGGTGCAGAACACCTCCCTTGCAACCCATCTCTCTTCTCATTATAATGCTTCACATCATAGATCACATGGGTGACTAGGCACCTGTACTCTGTTTACTTTTTGCTCACTCTAGTCGTGCTGAAGAGCAGCAAGTAGAAATTGTGTTCCCCTAATTAGGGAATTCACTCACCTTTCAAATAGCAGCCAAGCTGCTGAGAAAGAATCTGTTGTTACAGAGCTGCCTCTGAAGAGGGGGGGGGGTGGGAAAAAACTTTAAAAGCCAAAGAGAAGTCATAATCAAATATTTTCTTAAGTAACCTGTTTTTTTGGGAGTAGTCTTTGAAATATTTTTCTTCATACTGGAGGCTGAAAAAAATGCATTAATTTTTCTATCTGGCTCAGCTGTTTCTCATCTTTGCATGAAAAAGCATAGTCTACAAGTTCTGCACAGCTGCAGTGAGTGTGGCTTGATCAGCAACACACCCCCTTCAATTTCATAGCTAAGGAATTTGGCTGGATCCCGACACCCCCGTTACCATCCAACACAGCATACCACTGCAAGGATGGCAGAAATGGACACCTGTGGGTTTTTTATGCTTTATGGAGCATCTACTACTATTTCTTAATTGCACAGACTTCTACATTCATTAAATTTGCCACGACATTAACCTATTGTGTTATTAAAAATGGCTAATTATTAAAGGCAAAATTCTCACTTCCATTTAACTTCTTTTCTTCCCCAAGTAAAATACCTCAAAATAAAAATTAGACCAAAAAATAAAAAGGCGGGGGGGATACATTAAAAACTTCCATTTGGAGCAGAGGAACTTTTAAACTGTCACCTGCAGACTTTCCACCATGTAACATCAAACTATTAAAATATGTCCAGAGGAGGGTAACCAAGATGGTGAAAGGACTCAAAGGCAAGACTTTCAAGGAGCAGCTGAGGTCACCTGGTTTATTCAGCTTGGAGAAGAGAAGGCTGAGGGGGGAACTCATAGCAACCTACAGCTTCCTCAAGGGGGGCAGCAGAGGGGGAGGTGCTGATCTCCTCTCTCTGGTGACCAGCAATAGGACACGAGGGAATGGAATGAAGCTCTATCAGGGGAGGTTCTGATGGGACATTAGGAAAAGGTTCTTCACTGAGAGGGTGGTTGGTCACTAGAGCAGGCTACCCAGGGAAGTGGTCACTGCACCAAGCCTGTCGGAGTTCAGGGAGGATCTGGACAATGCTCTTAGTCATGTAGTTTAGTTTCAGGTAGTCCTGTGAGGAGCAGGAAGTTAGACTTGATGATCCTTACAGATCCCTTCCAGCTTGAGATATTCTGTGATTCTATGATTCTATGTAAGTCCCAGTGGGAATTGCGAGTTGACTGCTAATGTTGCAGGGATGTGACAAAAGTTCTGGGAAGTTTTACCACAAAAGCAACATGCTGCCATAATTTAGACATCTTTCCCTGTGCACCTTGAGAAATGCTGCAAACTATCCCTGAGCATAACATCAGAAGAAAGCTGACATTAGTCAAAACCTCATGTCTTCAAAAGCTCTACAATTTGTTGCTTGAAGACAAAGTTAAAAATCTCACCTTGCAATAGAAGTTCAGATTTTTATTTTTTTTGGGGGGGGAGGGATATTTGATGTTTTGGCATTATTGGCTAGCTGTAACTTTTCATAACCTTATGCTATTATTTCCTGTGAAAATTGTATCACGTGTGCACATAAAAATAAGGATTTCTGAATATTTATATCTGTAACATTCATTAGGTCACCTCTGTGGATCGATGTAAAAGAACATCACCAGCACACAAATTTGGGCTAAAGCAAGTTCAAAAATTGAAAGAAATGTTTAAAAATGTAGTATTACAACATTTTTATTCTATTCTGTGAGCTCTAAACATGCAGCTAAGCCTCTTAAATCTTACTTATAAATTTTAAAATACTGTGCTTATTTCTGACTACATTTGACATCCAAAATAATTTTAAAGAAATTGGAAAATGTTTTTATCTCCTTATTTGCACAATTTCTCATTATAGCTAAAAGAGGGTAAATTTAGACTAGACATTAGGAAGAAATTTTTCACTATGAGGGTGGTGAGGCGCTGGAACAGGTTGCCCAGGGAGGTTGTGGATGCCCCATCCCTGGAGGTGTTCAAGGCCAGGCTGGATGAGGCTTTGAGCAACCTGGTCTAGTGGAGGGTGTCCCTGCCCATGGCAGGGGGGTTGGAACTTGATGATCTTTAAGGTCTTTTCCAACTCAAACCATTCTATGATTCTAAGACCCAACAATTTACACTGACATTGATGAACTGTCTTTGTTTGAGGTCTACAATCAAATTAACTGAGACTTTTTTCTATCTAAGTGGCAGGAACAGTTGAGGTTTTTGAAGTTACTCCTATACTATTACTCACAAGTAATGAGAATCATATCCAAAGTTCAAAAATTTCACAGTAGTATGTTTATTTTTAGACTTTAAGATTTTTAGATTTTTTCAAAGCTGCAAGTTCTCAGAAGTGCAGATCAGTTTTGCCGGAATGCTTCCTATCTTTCATTTTCTGCTATTGGCATTTCAATTAGATTGTTTTTATTTAAATAAGTGACAATTACTTCTGCAAGATCCTAACAAACTTAAAGCATTTAAAAAATTATTATAAAAACTTCTCATGAAGCAAATACAAACACCATTTGGAAAAAGAAACAACAAAAAGACTTCCATAATGATCTCTAATTTTTGAGAATTGGCTCCCCAGGTACTCATTTTGTGTTTGGTTTTTTTCCTATCACTTTGTACACAAATTGATATATTACACAAATGCTCTAATCATTGCTGTTTATTCAAAGTTTTTGGTGGGTTTTTTTGCTAAGATTTTCAAGACCTTCTTGGTATTGTCATTAAACACTGTATTTTACTTTTTAAACTATAGACAGGAAGATTAACAAGCTACTTCACTGGAAGTATACATTAGATATAGTGATAGTGTGTATACTCTTTTGGGTATGTTTGGGGCTTCAAATTAGGCTCAAGATTTGTCAAATACCAGAGCAGTATTCAGTAGCATAATTCTGCAAACAAGATACTACGCTTAAGGAAATTATTTTTGTTGAATTCAAAAATTAAAGGATGTGGGATTAAGCCAGACAGGCCTCCTAAAGGGCAAAATGATCAATTAAAATCAAGATATGAAAATGTAAGTAAATCCCATATGTTTTCTATTTCTTATCATTCCAGTGCTTCACTTTCCAACCTAAACAATGTTTTTGACCACAGCTCTTTGCATATCAGGGCTTTTTTTTTCCTTTTTTTTCTCCAAAGCAGACTTGAATAGTGATTCTACTACTGTACTTTTCATGAGGTATTATCCAAGTACAGATAGTACAGATATATTACTGCTGCAGATACTGGACTGATTTCAGCGAATGGCAAAGCAGGAGAGAGTGGGTGCTTTCTCTCCCTGCTGCCTTCTAACTCTAGCAGATGCAGCATCCTCTGCTGCTTCCCTGAAGATGGCACAAAACGTGACCTCAAAGGCACCTTCCCAAACTTAATGGATTTGCTCTAATAGCAAAGGCTTTTTCCAAACACTGCATGTATTAATGTTGTTCAAAGAAAAGGTCACACAAATCCTTTCTAGTGGGAAAAGCATTAAGTGACTTAGCTGCCCCAGATGATAAACAATAGCTCCCATAATATTCGTCAGCAGTGGTTTCAGCTTGGTTCTTAACAGTACTAAAATATTCAGTGGTATTTATACTGTGTCTTTGCCTAGTGCTAAGCAGGGATACTACAGTTCCTTATTGGAGACTAAGCACAGACCTTTACCCTTTTTAAGACTTACTCAGGATTTAGGGGATCCCCAGACATCTGTCAATACCATCTTTTTGGGTTAGAGGAAAGCTGTCACTTTCACTTTTTAAATAAAAGCTTTCTGACTTTTCTAATTGAGCACACTGTAACTCCAAGTTACGTTCATCTTTGCTTCCTATTCATTGCAAACTTTTCCCTTTATACTCACTTCCTTAAAAGCAAAAAGACGTATATTCCATTCCTGATTTATCTGTGTCACTCTGATAACAGGAAAGCCTGTTATCAGAGTGACACAGTATGACAAAATAGTATGCAGTAAACCCCTTACCTTACATCTTGAAAATAATAAAATATCTGTCTATAGACCAATCTCTTCTGTCCCCATAGCTGACATAGCAGATGCTAGAGTGAGGTCTCATTAGTAAAACTTAATTTTCTTGACAATAGGTTACCGACATTTATTAGCAATAGAATATTATTATATTATGTAGCATATACATAAAAATAAGGTATATTAAAATTATAACTTTCATAATAAAAAAAATGTGGTGCAGTAACTTTGCCTGTCATTATGCCTGTTCATTTATTTGTTAATTCACAAAATTCAATAAACCTCTGTAAGTTTCCAACTGGGTTGTGAGAATTGATGAGATTCTCATGTATTGTAGTGATAGCATTGTTCACTATGTAATTAGGAAAAAAAATAATTAAGCAGTACTTTAAATATATGGTCAAGCCCACTTATCAGCTCAGTTAATGAAAGAGTCCTCTTAGGTATTTTTTTAATGCACTAAACCATCTTGCATTAGTGTGGTGTAAATCTGCTCATTTAATGTAATTTGTAATAATAATGATTTCTGTTTTTAATGTCAAGAGAAAAATCTCTGGTTGCTTGTTCCAAAGAGCACTTAATGTTCATTATTGCACATGGCACAAAAGAATTTGCAAATTTAAACAGACTTTTCAGCAATTGTTACTGTCTTCAGTCTAGCTGGACAGTGTAGGTGTGGTAAGAGCTATTGTCTTTTTATCCATATGCATAAAAGCATTTGAAAGTCTTTAAGATACCATGATTCTTTAAGTTTTTAAGATACTGTTTTTAAGATTGCAGGACTATTTAAACATATAAAAAGTGAAAATCCCCTCTATGGACTGTTTTTCAACTGTCATGAACAAGTTGCGTTGATGCTGACTCCTGCCCTCGACTATGTGTCTGCTTTTTCCCTGAGACTGCCATAGAAGTGACAGAGTATCGCAGAGCTGATGATGAGACCAGCACATCTGAATGGAACCTACATGGATGAAAGAAAAAAAGCTAGCAAGTTTTATGGTAGCTCTAGGTACATGTGTCTTCAACAAAGCCAAGTGAGCAAAACTAATGTCTTGCAAACTCAGAAAATGCTTAAAGAAAAGGTCAGAAAAATATAAACAGTAAGTGCTATATCAAGAATGTATACAAGAACAGGCATAATTACTGAGGGTGCATTATTTGCTCTTAAAATTACAAAAAAACCCAATAAAAATGTGTTTGAGAACTGAGTGGCACCAGGTCACCTTAGTACAGTATCCTTTTATGTTTATTCTGTCTGATTCTCAGTACTGGTTTCTCTGGTCATCAGTGACACCTCTTTACATTTAAACATCTTGGTACCCTCACTGTGTAGCAGAAAGCTGCAAGTTGTCAAACTACTGGTAAAAAAAACAAAAAACAAAAAACTTTAGATAGAACTAGACAATCTGCAGTGACGGTAGAAGGTTTGGGGTGTTTGGATGGTGTCATGATAAATCTGAATAATGTCCCCAGATCTCACAAAACAAACTGGGCTATTTTATTGGTCCAGTAGTGCATATGAAGTTTACTATTATAAGTCTCTAATCAAAGTTATTCTGTAGTACCCTATGATCCTAGAATAATTTACGCTGTGTGGAATTGTATTAAAATCACTGTGGGTGCAATCCATCTGGACCTGACCATATCTAAGCCAGCTATTGCCACTGCCTTTATACAGGGCCAGAAACCAAAACTTCTTGGGCAATGTTCATGTCACTCTGTAGTAGATGTTGAAAACAGAATGGATGGCCTGCCCCAATGTTTCTTCATTTGACAGCAGATTAGGCCTTCAGGCTTCAGTATGTATCAGCATTATAAGCTGACATTTATATTTACAAATATGTTACAGTTCCTTTTCTTGTTCTGAGGATTATCCTCTGAATGCATAAAGTGTCAGTGATGGCCCTCCTGTTGTAATAGCTGTAGACCCTGAATACCACATCACAGAGGTCAGCTTAACACTATGTAGCCCGCTGCCCTATTGCAACTATGGAAGTCTTGGACCTTCACTTACACTTCATCCTGATTGAAAGAATTGCTGGAGATCAGATATTGAGAAACCATAGTGGACCCCTGTAGGCTCATCTCACTAGGTCGTCACTCATTTCTTGCCAATGATCAAATAGGAATCTAACAACCAATGATTTTACGTTCCCAAAGCACACACTGTTCTTAAATTATGGTATTTAGACATAGAACCTCTTAGTATCATCTAGCTGAATGATACTTTATACATCTCACTTTATATAATCCTCCCCTACCAATTTAAGGTTGGGAGAAGTATTTATATTTTCTGTATTCTTCTTGTGTAATCTTCGTTACTGAGAAGTTTTTCATTATTATCTACTTCTTCATTATTCCTAGTGAATAATGGATTTCATTTAAATTTAACATTATTGTGTCAATTTTACCTTCCCAAAGAGCCCTGCACTTGATCTTTACAGCTGCCTTAGCAAAGCTGTGCTTCTGCCAGCTGACGAGCTTTGGTGTTGTTTTTACAGTACTATTATGTTCTCCACGCATGAAACATTAAGCTTATGACAGGCTGCCAGTCTGGAGGCAACAGACTGGTTTAAATGCCTCAGGGGTGTCATGCCAATCAATTCTCTTGTATTGCTCTTATCGGCCATAGAAGTATGTATTAATAAAAAGTGAACAAGTAAAGAGAGGGGATGGATTACAAGGGACAAGACAATGTCACAAGAATGGGAACTCAAAAAAAGAAGTTAAAGATCCAGTCCGCTGAAACTTAGCCTCCAAAGCACAGTAATATTCACAGTGTGCCACTTATGAACAGACATGCATTTTCATCTCATTTGCCTCATATTGTAACTTCAAAGCATGTAGCTGGATCTGAAGATGTCAAAAGCTGATGTGAAGGGCTGCAGAAAGATGTAAATTCTTTCTCCATGCAAGTCCTACAATATTCAGGAGTAATTGCATTTGCTGCTAGTGACTTCACAACAGAGTAGCCCTCCTAGTTCTTTCAGAAGCATTAGACAAGAAAGAACTATGTGCTCTCCAAGTGCTATACTGAAGTTTCTAAAGAACGCATATCTCAAGTATGTAAGAGGAGTGTCTCCTCTGCCAGGTAAGTTGCTTTAAGCACACTCATATCTCCAAGGAATGTTGGAGAGGAAGGAAACAACAAGGAAATATTGTCAAACAGTTTTAGCCTTTGTAAAAGACCAACAGCTACCTACATATCAGGGTCCCTCTCAACCTCACACGTCTGTCTAGATATGTGCTTAGTACCATGTGGATCCACCTGGAGTATGCACCTGGAAATGATAACAGTAATCTCTCAGACAGCTAGCATCCTCAGTAAACCTCAGTTTTGTTCATTATTCCTTGTATCTAACCAGTTCTTTCATTGGATTGCCTTGCTCTCCTTCCCTTCTTATCCTCTGAATTGCACAGTGAAAGGCAGAACAAATTCTGTGATGAGTTCTCTGTATTTATCACCATATTCAGCTCTGTGTTTCTACCACTCTCTCAGGTAATCAAGAAAGCATATCAACTACCACTTAGAACAAGTACTGGATTTTCTTATCTCCCTTTGAACACAGAAACATCTGTGGCAAAGTCCACAGAGGCTCAAGCAGAACCATTGTCCTGGTCAGTTTAACACTATCTTTAAGCACAGCTTCTTTCCATATTCATTTGGCCAAATTAGATACTGACGTACATGTAGTTGCAAGGTAATGTTGTCCTCAAGAGTAAAGCGAGTAACGAATGAAGTCAAGGACATTACAATATACAGTACAGGGATAAAAAAATTACAGATGAGGTTCAGATATTAAAACTAGCCTAATAAGCCAAGTAGAAACAGCTTGCAGTCCAAACAAATCTGTGCAAATTCTTGACACAAAACCTATCAGATTTAGCACTAGCAATTGTCAAAAGTGAAAAAAGCTGGATTTGTGTGAAATACTGATTAAAGTAATAATAAAAACATTTATCCACTTGACAGCCCAACTCTTTTTTATTCCACCTACTGTGAAAGCAAAACTAGCATGATATTATACAGATACCTTAAGAAAAATTAGATTTTTCAGGGTTTTTTTATTGATCACACAGGTTGGACCTTCTAAATATAATAAGTAAAATTCCTGTTTAAATTCTGACACAAGACACACACTTTATGAACAGAGAGTACAATAAATGGGTTGTATGAAACACATAAAAAATGGATGCCACTTACTAGCTGTTGACTGTATTAGTGGATATTGGGATATGGAATTCAGAAAAGGGTAGAAGAAAAAATATTAAAGTTGATGATTTAAAGTAAGATTAGTCTATAGATTATAGAAGCAATATGCTAAAGTATTGCACTGTGGCAGAATGGAAGACAAACTATTTAAGTCTTAAAACTACTAGCACTTATTTCCAATAAGTTTCTCAACTAATATTCCAAGAGCACAATTTTATACAGAAAATCTCACTGTGCCCTGATGCAGATTTAAATGCTCATTTTTAAACAGCAGTTACTTGCAGGAACTTCAGATAATGGATTGTTTTATACACAGCCAGTCAGACGCCAGTAATCTTCTTTAGGGGATGCTTATTTCCCTATAGATTGTTTTCCAGCATTTGGTTACAATTATATGGCACTGATAGCAATGGAATTATGATAATTTCCACAGAAAGGGGACAACAGAATTTCTCAATAACTGAAGTCTTAGAGCACTCGGGGCAGTCAGATGTGGAGTGCAGTGCTATTAAAGTGAGTTAGATTCCTCTCTTTTGTGGTTAAAGTTTAGCTCATACACAAAACCTCAACCTCTGGAAATGACACAGCAGTAATCTTACTTTGAACCTTAATGTATGGGTTGGGGTTTTTTTTGCTTCAGTTTCCTTGCCCTTGGAGCAGTGGTTCTGTGACAATATTTGTCAGACTAGTTGGCGACACTTTGTAATCTCAAAACGACAAGCAGCAGCATTCTAAACCTTGTTTGCCAGCAATCCAACCTCTAGTGAGAAGCTTACTGATGATCAAGCAATTATTTATAAATTGCATGTAAGTCACGGATACTTTGTATTCCAAAATAACATACAGAAGAATGGGCCCAAATTCTAAGTTAAGAAAAAATAATTAAGATCATGATAGCAACCTGTAGATCATCCCCACTTTTCTAAAGAGTTTTTACTGCATTATAGAATGGTTTGCGCTGGAAAGGACTTCAAAATCATCGAGTTACAACCCCCCTGCCATGTTCAGGGACACCTCCCAATAGACCACGTTGCCCCAAGCATCCAACCTGGCCTTGGACACCTCCAGGGAAGGGGCAGCCACAGCTTCTCTGGGCAACCTGTTCCAGCATCTCACCACCCTCACAGTAAAAAATTTCTTCCTAATATCTCACCTAACTCTACCCTCTTTCAGCTTATAAACATTACCCCTTGTCCTGTCACTACACTCCCTGATAAAGAGCGCCTCCCCATCTCTCCTGTAGGCCCCCTTCAGGTACTGAAAGGCTGCTTTGAGGTCTCCTCGGAGCCTTCTTTTCTCCAGGCTGAACAACTTCAAGTCTCTCAGCCTGTCCTCATAGGGGAGGTGCTGCAGCCCTCTCAGACATCTTCATGGCTCTCCCCTGGACTCGCTCTGACAAGTCCATATCTTTTTTATGTTGGGGCCCCAGAGCTGGATGAAGTACTCCAGGCAGGGTCTCACAAGAGTGGAGTAGAGGGGGAGAACCACCTCCCTAAACCTTCTGATAATGCTTCTTTTGACACAGCAAAGGATACGATTGGCTTTCTGCGCTGCAAGCGCATACTGCCGGCTCATGTTGAATTTCTCATCAACCAACACCCCCAAGTCCTTCTCCTCAGAACTTCTCTCTGTCCATTCTCCTCCCAGCCTGTATTTGTGCTTGGGATTTCCCTAACCCACATGCAGGACCTTGCACTTGGCCTTGTTGAACTTCATGAGGTTTGCATTGTCCCACCTCTCCAGCCTCTCAAGGTCCCTCTGGATGGCATCCCTTCCCTCCAGTGTGTCCACCACACCACACAGCTTGGTGTCACCGGCAAACTTGCTGAGGGTGCACTCAATCCCCCTGTCCATGTCTGCAACAAAGATGTTAAACAACAACAAAGGTGTTTTCTCCCTTTCCTTATTTCTCTTTGGATAGGTAGTATGTAAGGTATAACAAGCTTTCTACAACTGTATCAAACACAGTCAGCACAAATACATAAGAAAAAATGAAGCACAAAGGCTAAAATGCCAGTGCAAGAGCTACCAGAGATTCTGTAAGCACTTATAAATTAAAAGAGAATTACACCAGAATTCTGCAGGAATTACCATACTTACATAACTGGCCTGTAAACAGGTGTAAGGGATCATTATTTTTCCTTTCTCGCTTACCACGTTTAAGATTACTTTGGAGATATGTTGTCAGAAGTACTGCCCTGAGTAAATACTGCTTTTGACTCTACCACCTGAAGACTCTGAATCCTGATCATCTTCAGTCTTTCCTCTAATCTCCACATATCTTGTTTTCCTTCAGGGATCTGAATTTGAAAAAAAAAAAAATTTGTTGTAATTACTTTCAGGCTACCCATTTTCTTTCTCCTTTTGAATTTCTTAGTATCCCACTGCTTATAAACACAAATATCTGTATCTGTATGTAATTTAGTACTAAACTATAAGTTTAACATTCAATTTTTTTCTTGTTCTTTATTAATTTTATGCATATAACTTAGAATATCTGTTAAACTTGCAATAAATTTTAATTAGCTACAAGCTATCAATATTCAAGATCTAGTGTCATTTATACCTCCTCTTCATGGCTGAGGAAAAAGAAGACTAAAGTTGACCTATTTAAAAAACATTATTATTGAACTGCTTTACTTGATATGGTGATCTAATGCTACGGGAACAGTAAAGCTGAAGCAGAGGGTGAATATACTTGAAAAGGGTAGTTTTACTCCCTCAGTAGAAAAAAGGACAGTAACGTAACAGTGATGTTCTTATGTACTGAAAAAAAAATGAGAGAATCAGTGTTTAACAATTTTCTGGTTTTACCATTGACTCTAAAATTCAAAGAAAAAGTATAAAACCTTCCCAATGTAGCATGAAGTTAATCCCTGCAAGGAGGTAATGAAGCTATTAATGTTTGGCTAAGTATCATCCTTAGCTAACGCACTGCTATACAGGCATAGAAGAGCAGATGACTTACTTTAGCATCTCACACAAGTGAACATTTATTACAGCACGGCAGCAAAGGCCAGTAAGAATATCACTCCAATTACTCCTATGAGGGTTGCTGATACACAAAACATAGTGGAGCAGAAACCCAAAACATTGGTTCTAATTAAAAGCAGAGGGCACATCTACACTTATGATGAAATCCCTACAACAGGTTTTCTGCCTGCTTGACCTTCTTAACTCTCCTCCTAGCCACTTCAAATGATTTTCTTTATTCAGACTTGACTATTCATCATCTCATGGCTTGCCTTGGCTGTTGAACCAATAAATGTACATATGTTTCTAATAAGTTCCCTTACAAAACAAACAAAAGAAAAACAAGCTAGATATCTCAAAGTAAAAATACATGCATTGATTCTTTTTTGATTGCTGTTAACTGTTACTACGCATTTTGTAGTGATTACCTTATATATCTTGCAATATTACAAGACAGCAGGGGGCCACATAATGTAAGATATCAGGAAAACTGAACTCGACTTATAAAAAGTAGTCATAAGGAGAGAAGAGATGGATAAAATTTTTGAGGATAAAAATGTGAAAGAATGGTAGTGGCAAGTAAGTTAAGATATAAAGATTTATGCTATCGTAGTACGAAGTGCCTAAAAAACAAATAACTTGAAAAACTTTAAAGTCTGCCAGTCACATAAAATTAAATACTACAGCAAAACAAACTAAGAGACATCATCATGGAAACATAATTAGATTATATGCAGTAAGAAAAAGTCTTTCAGCTGAGTCCCCACACAGCGAATGAGGGCATCTCATTCAATTTTTTTTGTAAGTTAGCTGTTTCCTTTTGAAAATAAGTATTTGCTTATGTCACAGGTTGGTCCAAAATGTCCACCACTGATGATTATAATAAATGAGTAATACCAACTATTTACAAACCTGACAATTTCTGAAGCTACTAAGGAAATTTTGAAGTTGGATTGACCATAATCAATGAATACACTCCTGCAATTACCACTGTGAAATCAGTCAATGTGACATAATTACCATGGTTTCCAAGAGGTTATGTGTCAGAAACCCTTTCTAAGAAAGACCCACTCTGGAATAATAAAAAGTCCTACAAAACCTCTCCACCTCTCATGTTTGATTTGTTAGCATATATGAGGACTCTTACCGAAAAAATACATCCTCATATGTTCAATCCTTCATCCTGTCTCACTCATTGAAGAACAGTTTTCACAAACAATGCAAGACCTGAAGAGAATTACTATACATTTCTTCATCATACTCAAATCTTCCACAAGGTGATTGAGGCTCTATTTGACATTTGTGGTGGGACTGGTGTTGCTGCAAAAATTTACCAACTTCTCAGAAAGTGGTTCCAATGCAGTGATTTTCTTAGATGAACTCAGCAAATGTACACATAAAACACCTGGGAATATGTTGTCTATTTATTTATTTTAGAAAAATAAGTAAGGATATGTAAAAAAAAAAAAAGTGATTCAACACTGGTTAAAAACAGGGGGAAAAAGCCATATTAAATTATAAAAACTATGTAAAACTTTGATTTATAATGTCTTTTATTGGAATCTTGAGAAAGTGCAGAACACACACACACAAAAAAAACACTGAGCAATTACTGTACACTAAGGATGTCTTCACGATGAACTGAACAGAGCTATGGGGAAAAATAATTGTTGCCTTATGTTGGAGTACCATAGATACTCTATCTTCTAAGAGGAATGAGATGTTGAGAGTAGTCATGAATAACTTAATGTCTTTGTGGAAGAAGTATGATATATCCAGAGATAAAAAGTTTCAAAAAATTTGGTTAGTAATAGGTTTCTAAACAAAGAATTGCATAAGCTTTGGAAAAATCAGATATCAAAAGAGTTGGAGCCAGACAGAATACTACTGCTGGTATTTTGATATGATCCTCGTAAAAATGGAAGTGATTTAAAACTCTACTTATACTCAAAAGGGAGATAACACCACTAAGTTATTAGAAAAGTGAACAGCAATCATATTCTGTATTAAGTAGTCTGATAGTTCATGTGCTATTTCTGCTTTTAACATCCGTGACTGCTGAGCATCTGTATAGCTTATTTCGGAAAGTTGCAGAAAAAAAAAAAAAAAGGCTATCTACTCCATTATACTACAATTGCAAAAGCAACACTTCCGACACTGAAAGAGAAAGGGTTTGGTCTGAAAATGTAATGGATTCCAAACATTAATTTTCTTCATAAATATCTCATTAAGTTTTTGCTTTATTCTGAAATTTAAAATAGAATTATTACAATTTATTTATTTTCCTGAAGGTGCAAAAGGTGGGTACAAGTAACTCTTTAAATGACACATTAATATTTACCTAAAAGGTTTTAAAAATTCCTCCATATGATATAGAATCATAGAATGGCTTGTGTTGGAAAAGACCTTAAAGATTGGTTGAAAATAAACCAATTCTGTGGTGATACATTATCACAAAGTGCAAGCAAGTCTTTTGTTACCTAATGTTTTCAGCTTCTCAGTTTCAGCAAAAAAGTGCAACTGGACTTCAAATTAAAAAGGTCTTCACAGACTTCAGCAAGAAAAGCAATGAAAGAGTAAAGTGAAACATTTAACACAGAATTATATGATAGGGAAATGTGACATCAATAGTAGCAAATAGGGACAGGGAATATCTTTCCTAAAAGTTAAAACAGCCTTCCAGTCTTAAGAAATCAAAATGCAGCTGAGGAAATGTGGTAGGCTGGGAAACTGTGAAGCAAAAACTGAAAAATCTTCGATAAAAATGAAGTGTAAAACCATTTGTGTGTTAAAAAGAAAAAAATTGGTACTGTTTTGATCACTGAAGAGTAACTAATATTATTTTAATTTTCCACTAGATTGTATGTTTTCTATATGTTTAATTTGATGAATGAAAGAAAACAGGTGTTAGAGGAATCTGATTTGATGGCACTTCATCAATGTCTGTAATTAGAGAGTCACGTCTGATGACTTTCCTGGTTCTCTGATATGGAAGAAGTGGCTTTGTTTATTACCATTCCTTGTAGGAGTTGGTATGACTCAATTAATCTCTTGAGCTTCTGCAGACTAGGAAAAGAAAAACTCAAGTTTAAATATTTCACAAAGGATCTCCTATTTTTCTGAGAAGTATCAAGCATTGTCTATACCACATCAACATTCAAAAAAGCTTGATGGTTGTGACAATATTTTTATAGCTGAGAGCACAGTGTTTCAATACCGACAATTCCTATCAACACAGATTGGGTTGTCTTCTTTCCTAGTACACTCAAAGGTCAAGTAGTAATTCTGCAGGAGTAAAAGAGACAGAACTGGATAAATGGACAAATAAAAATGTTCATGCTGCCAAAACTACAAAATCAATCAATAGAGTAGGTTTAAATGGTCTAGTGAGATAGTTGATAGAGAAAGAATTAAGAAGTTTTACCCCTTGTTAAGTATATTATATGAAGAATAAGATTAATAAATAACAAGAAACACATAAACATTACCCGTGCTGCAGCAAATCCTTTACCAAAAGGTTTCTTTACAAAAACTTACATATGACTGATTCAACGTGTTAATTAGATGAGAAATACTGGCTCGTCTACATTTTGATATGGGCATTGTTTTTTACCAGTGAAGACATTCCCACAGGCTTGTAGGATATTAGAAAGTTCAGATATCTGTCAAAAGTATCTATGAGATCACAGTAGTGTATTTCCTCCCACTTTTAGAATTTGAAATCACTGTCACAATAGAAAACGACATAGAAGTAACTTTTAACTAAAATATTCTCACTTCCCCAATAAGCAAGACAATATTTATTAAAAATAAACAGATAGGGTTTTATTTGAAATTCTCACTGCAAGACCTATAGGCCACATGCAGAAGTTCCAACACAGAAAAATCCAATTATATTAGGAAAAAAATCACCATGAGGACAGACAAACACCAGAACAGATTGCCCAAAGAGGTTATCAAATCTCCTTCAGTGGCAATTTTCTAATTTTAAATTGACAAACAACCTGATCTAACCTCAGGGTTGTCCAAGCTCTGAGGGTTTGAATCAGATGACTTTCAGAGGTCTTTTCCAATCTAAATTACTGTATAATTCTATTAAACTATCAGTTGAAAGAAGTGGGCATGGATGGTTTAATGAGACAATATAAAAGCTGACAGTGATTCTGTTCTCCTCACGGAGGAAAATTCTGATTTCAAATGCCAACCTGCTGAGAAATCACTGCTTCTGCTCCATAACTTTTACTAAAAAGATGGTCAATGTCAAGGAAGGAAGATATTAAAAAAAAGTAGTTTCTCCATCACTCCTATTATAAACATTATATGAAAGCCTGCAGTCTTGATTTAGATGAAATACTCATCAGGGAACTAGTGAATCACATAAGGTAGCATCAGGGGGCACCATCATTTCCTTGCCAAGTGTGAATGAAAGATGGTTTCTGATGACTGAGTATAGAGTAAAGGCAAAGAAACTAGATAGGCCATGAATCCCTGTGAGGGCTTAGTGTATGTTGTTTCAAAACATCCTTTCACAGCAGTAGCTAAATTCTCTGAGGAATGGGAAGAGTAATGCTCTCTCAGGGATAGGAACAAAAAGTCATCAGCATCCTCAGACAGACTGGCCAGAGTTACTTAATGTCTTGAGTGTATCAGTCCTTTTGTGTCTACGGGAAGGGTGATTTTCCTGCCAGTCATGAGTATTAAAAATCAGTGCCAGCTTCCAGAACTGTCTCTTTAATGTCTGAAAACCAAAATCTTTTATTTAAAAGAACAGGTTCCAGGCACCTTACTAAATACCCAGACTTTATCAAGAAGAAACAAAATGTTATTGAGATTGAGTGTATGTAGAGAAATTAAGAAAAAGAGTTTTGTACATTTATATATTATGGCTGCAAATACAATGAACACATAAGAGGATACTGCACAAATAAGATTTCTGAAACTAGAATTGATTTTTAACCTAAGTATAGCAGGATACAGCCATTTTGTCTTGGCCCTTCAGGGTCACATAACTTCAGTGTTTCCAAAATTTTGTATTTTCCGCAAAGTTCAATGAATACATTTTTAAAAAAAATGTAAATACGCTCAAAACAAAAAAAGAATTGACTCTTGTGGTTATGATTCTAATTTTTATAATAAATATTTGAAAGCATGTGCATTGCTGCTAGCATTCATACAACACTTGAAAAGCCAATCACCCCTTCAGAATTTAGCATAAGATATTCACTTTTAAATTACTGGAAATGTTTAAGGCATCTTTTCAGGCATCAGAAGTAACAGCATACTGGTTAGGTCCTTAAACATACAAGGTGCATCAACAGATTACGGGATGTAAAACCTCCATCATGAATTGGTGGCCGAAATAATTTTAACCCAAATTATTAAATTATAAATAAAATGCATTCTAAGGAAATAACAGTAGTATCCAGAAAACATTTCTTATTTAAAAGAAAGGCTTACTTTACAGAACTGTTATTTTTTGTAAACGATGCTGCCTTAGCCATCTCCTTCATTTCAAGTAATATTTAGGTTTGTGCTAAACAATCTTTTTTCAAAAGGTATCCATAGTCTGAAAATTCACCCTCATTATTTGTTGAGAAGATGAAACTTTCTGGAATTTTGAGATCTGAAAAATTTCAAAAGCAGAGAAATCAAGAAGGCTGAAGACAACTTCTTAGTACTTCCCTTCTGCTTGTCTTCATTGAGCAAAAATTTTTAGGGGAGTAGGTGAGAAAAACGAGTGTTGAGTGCCTTTCAAAGCCTGTGTTTCAGGGCCTACTCTTATTTAGTAACAATTCCAGTTTGGGATCCTAATCTTAACTTTAGGCACAAGGTATGGTTGACTGAGTAGACTGGAACAAGGATAATCTACAGCAGTGTTGGGGAAAGAGGTGAAAATATGACCTTTGGAGGCCTGGCATCTTCAGTAAATTCCTATTTCCCCTCAGGACTGAAATGATGAAAGAATTCTCAGTCCTGAGGAAGCTGCCTATAACCCCACCCTTCTTCTCTCAGGCTGCATATAAACAGGCCACTTTAAAACTTCACCTTAGACATGATTAAATAGCAAATGCTATTTTCCTTCTTATTGCCACTTCTGAAATACATAAGTGCAATAGGAATGAGGACAACCAGTTTAAAGGTAGAAGACGCATTATGACATTGGCACTTCCTCCTCAGTTCCAATTATGAACACTCACACTAATTTCCACTACTCTTATGCCACGCTGATAATTACTCTTTCTCTGCATTGCTTCTACTCTGCCCGTTTCGACAACTTGTTTGAGCTGCATTATCTGTCAAGAAACAGCCCCTGCTCTCCAAGTTTGGAAAGAAGACTAATATGTTCCAAGTGTCAAGATTCCATTTGTTAGTTTTGCATCTCTAGTGCAAAGGCTTTATCCACTGAAATGTTGAAACTTTTCATCAAAGCAAGCAGTGTTTTGGAGTAGCAGTCTGAGATTGTAGAACACATCCATACAGCTGTTTCAAAAGCAAAATCTGCTTCTTCGACCTTGCATTTGCTAATAGAATTCTAAGGTACAGCAAGTAAAAACAAAACAAGTCAATCAACGTGACACTGCATCTCCACACTGTAATTCACATGCAATTGTCCTGTCATGCATTCTAAGGATTTGTCATAATATCTTGATATTGTATCATGCCTTGATACTAACTCCCAATAACAGAGCATGTTTGAATTTTGCTTCTTTTATATCACCGTGTCATTTAACGTAAAATAAAGCCTGCATTCTTCCAGGTTCATCTGTCTGTTTTCCAGAACCAGTAGTAAAACTACCATGAGTGGTAAATAACTTAGAATGAAATTTAAGGCACATTAATTTTAAATTATTTTCCCACAGTTCATTTTACTTTGCCTATATGCATCATTTGCCTTCTTAATTTTTCTGTTTAGTGAATTTATAACCAAACAAATCTATAATGCTTCTTTTATAGGGGAAAGATATTGAGTTAGTTCTTTCTTGCATGGAAATCATCGATCATTTATTTACAAGTTAAGTAGTAGGTAGTGGAAGAAAATTAACACAGAATGCACCCTGTTACATGTAAATACATGATTATTTCTGTTTTCTACAACCTCTCTTCTTGTTGAAAGTAATTACTTTTGGGTCTACTATATTAACCATAATTATCAACTAATGTGTGAGAACATGCATTTAATTTGTAATTAAATGGTATTTACCAAGCCAAACCTATTAAGTAGTTTGTATTTAAAGGAAAAGTTCTTCTATTAAATCTGTGATTCTAAGTTTTCAGTATTAATCTTATATTGCACTTGTTTCCCAAAACTTTTCTGTTCACAAATTTATGCTAGAGTAAGCAGGTGAATACTGGCAGAATAAAAGGGTTTTGAGGAAAAAACCCTCATACAATAAAGATGAAAATTTCTTAAATGACTTTTTTCCTCTCTAGCGCAAAATAAATAAAACACAGGTTATCAAGAGCATTTGTCTAGTTGTACAAGCATGACTTACAAGAATTCTTCATTCCATTTGAGTCTATTCATACAAAATTGCATCTGACACTCAGCTGCAAGAACTTCTATTTTGACATCTTGAAAGTACATCATATTGCTTTGTTCTCAGTGTGGAAAAGTGTTTTTTAATCAGCAAATTTCATTGTTACACATTCCTGTCTGTGCTTTTGAGCTCCTTCCAATTCTTATAGCCCTTTTGCTCTTGGACAGCTGTAGAATAGTATAAAATGCATTAGCAAGAATCAAATCTACAGGTCTCCAAGAACCAATAATGTTGGTCCAGCTGCACACCAGATAATACACGAATGGTTCCTTTAGAGATTTTTTGTCAATGTTATTTTTATTAAAAAATTCCAACCCAAAAAACAAACCCCAGATCCTTTACTGTGCTATCTTTTCTGTTCCTCTTCATAAATTGTAAAGTGTAAAAGACAATGAAATGAGAAAGACCGTTCAAAACAGTAGTTCAAGCTTGTGGCTGATATCCATCAAACTCTTTGAGAGTCTTGTGTCAGCCTGATTTCCCCCCTCTCTTACTCATGAGCTTCAGTGAAATAGTTGCTTGAAGTGTTGATAGAATGGGCTATGTATTATGACCCTTCCCTTTTAATTATTCATGCTTTCGTCATTTGTTCCTTAATATAGAGCCATGACAGATTCCTTGAGTGGAAGCTTTCTGCGTTTTCTGTCACAGGAGAGTACAGTACCACACATCTTCTCAGCCATCACCTCTACATTGAATCAGGTTCCAGGCTTTATGCTTCATCTTCAAAGGTCCTTCTCCTCCTGGTTCAAGAGATTTGAAAAGTTACTTAAAGCTCAAGATAATGTTTCAAGTTGCCATACTATTCTCCTCTGATGCAAGGGAACTCCTTCAAATGATTAAACTAATCTGTATGACAGCTGTCAGTTTCTTCCAGTTGGGTCTAAGACTAAAATAATTTTGTCTTGGACTAAGGAAACAAGCTTCCTTATTTTCCATTCTCAACTTGAGATTCTTTTCCTGAATCCTGTTTTCTATACCAAATACTTTCAAATCAAATTAAGAAAAATCAGAACTATTTCTAAAAACATCGAAGATCTCTTCCTCTGTTCTAGATCTTAGAGGACAGGAAAAGAACACAAATTCATCACACATGTTACTCGTGCTCTACTGAACAGTACTTAAATGCAATACTGAACAACAGTGACTACTGCATGTGACCTGGTATAGAAGAGATTTTACCTGCTCCCAAAAAGAGAATTAAATATGCTTCATATATCTCCAGTAAGACATCCCTAGGTAGGTATCCTATTTTATGTTCCTGATAGTTTACCAAACTTGGATCTTTCCAACCGTAACATAACTGGAAAATTACAAACATATTTGGGAAATTTAGAAAGGGAAAGCCTATACAACAGAGAATAGCAAAAATGTAACACTTCTAAGAACTAAAAATAAAGCAAATCTCTGTGTCTAATAGGAAAACACTCAGCTAGTTCTAAAATGTTTGCATTTTATTACACATTCACTTGAATTTCAAAATGAAATTCTGAGCAGGTAATGATTTTATATTTATTTTAAGGCCACTATAGTGAGACAAGAGCAGTTTCTGTACTTTCTGATACTTTTCCCTAAAGAGACCTGTTAAAGATGACCTTTTCTTTTGAAAGGTTTTGATTTTGATGAACAGGGTTTTTTCAGCAGACAAGTACCTTATAAAAGAAGTCTGAACGACCTCAAAAAATGTAAGCTCTCACAGCCAGACATCTCTCCTGTATGAATACAGTGCAGTGCTGTAACTAGGCAGAGAATGGCAGAACATGTTCCTCACCAGCAGTCCTGCATGGAGGTTCAGCTCCACTGCACACTCTGAGATTATTTCTAACCTGCAGATTGATTTGTCATGTTCTGCAGAGGCACCTTTGAGCTCTGAAGACTGAAAGGAAGGATAAAAAGTAATATTCTCATAAATCCTGAAGGTTACTCCCTTCTTAAAATTTTTCCACCGTGTACTTGAAATTCTCTGAATCAGAATACTGAGGAACACAGTACTGAGCTTTACTGATCCAATCTGCTCTGCATGGACAGTCACATAACATTCATTAAAGCAAATTCTCTAAAGTTTTCTTCAAGCATGAAATTTGCAGCTTGGTTGTACACCAAAGATTTCAGCTAAGCTTGACTTTCTGACGTTTATTTAAATCCAAACTCTAAAAACCTGTAAGGATTTCTTATCAACTACTAATTTAAACCCTAAAAAATCCAGCCTTAATTATTTTCAAAACCAGATTTGCTGTACAATTTGGCAGAGTCATTGTCAATTTCATTAAGCACTGTCAATTGGCAATATTTTTAAACTAGATTTTTAAGCCAACATAAATAATTGACTTCAGGACAACCAAATGACACAACAAAGACCAAAGTCTTATGCCCCTTGAAGAAAACAGTGACACATTACTGAACCTTTTTTTACAAGTCAGACTAAGTACTCTACACTTGAGAATTAAGCATATTTATAACAGCATTCATTACAATGCAGAAGTTTCAGAAGGATCAGCAATTATTGATGTATTTTTGAGTGTTTTTGCACATATATTAATACATTTCACCCACAGCTGTGTATGTGTATCCGTGTACATATGTATATATGCACATACACATATACATTTATAATCACATGTGTACATGTGACAGATTGTCCTACAGGATCTAATCAACTTCTCATTCTTTCCACTTCCATCTTCTTATCCTCCAAGCAACATTTAGTATTACTACATCACACTGCCCAGTGATTTTGACTCCCTTAGAGACCCAAAAGAAAAATATTCCTGGACATCATATTTCTATTGTTTTTGTTTGCTCCAAAACTCTGTAGGCTTCATGATGTAAGTGGAGAGCAAAGGTAAAATGTATTATTTCCAGAGCCATCATGTTCACAGCAGAAGGTGCTCTTGAGGTAGAGTGAATGGTTTGGTTATTAATGTCAGAAAATTAGGTCAGCATAGGAAAACATTATTTTGTAACACATTTTAAACCTAAATTCACATTGAATCACGCACTGACAGACATAACAATTTATAAATGGCTACAGAGTACATGTTATAAAGTCTTCCATCATTGAGTCTCTCATTAATCTCTCAGTAGTACAGCACAAATTGCATCAATGAGCTATTAAAGAAAAAAAATGGCAACATAGTTCTACCAACAAACTCATGGAGTATTTACGAAGCTCTGTAATGTACTGTCGTTGGACGTCAAGGCAGCATGCTGAAAGTTACTGTGACATATCAGACAGGAGCAGAATTATGAGCCCTGGTACAATCTGACATACTTGAGGGGATTTCTAAGATGGATTCAGCCCTGCAGACACTTTTATGACTTTACATACTGATCTCTGTACGGTTACTGAAATCAAAGATCCAAACAAAAGCTAGTCATCTACGGGAACACCCTTTGAGCATCCAGCTTTGCAGGACAGGCTAGCATACAAGACGCAATTCAGCACCCTCATAAATTTTTCTTCAGATTGAATGCTTAAATTTAGCTTCTACATCTGTACAAGTGAACTAATTTTAAAATATGCTGAATGCCTGCAATTCTCAACAATTTATACAATCAATTATCATTAAATTGTACGAAAATACTGATGAAACCTAAGGTGCCCACAGACATTTATTTCTGCTTGTTATTATTAAAGCAGTAGCATTTACTTTCAGAAACACTCCTTTAAAACTAAGGAAGAAAAACACATTTCAAAAATGTTGAAAAGTTGCATATCAATTTCAGGAGGGAGGAAATATTTTTGTGTGTCACTGAATAATAAAATGAATCATATTTTCAATATTTAAAATGGTGAAAATATGCAAAAGCATTTACAGATTCCTGAAATAAGGTATTTTTAGATGGCTCTGTTGGACTGAGAGAGACATATTTGGAACAGCAGGACAGACTGTGGCTCATCTTCCTTAAGAACTAACATCACTTTCTCTCCCCAGCATCTTAAGAGCACTAAATTTACCTTCTCCCTTTAGTGAAACAACTAGAAAACTGATAGAAATGTGTATCACGGAAATATGCCAGGTATTCAGTTGATGGAGGGGCACTGTTTTCTATTAACTGGACTGTAACGTATGCTTAAATACGGTCATGCTCTGAAACACAAAAAATTCAAACAAGACGTTTTGGCCTGAAAATGCATCCTCTGAAGGGTGAAAGATGTAGGCATGTATTCCTATATCAAAGCAAACAGTGATGTTTCTACATTTTCTAATTTTCATACATGTATGTTTCAACTGATAAAATAGAAAATTGAAACTGGACTTTTTCATGTCCCTAGGAAAGCAGTTCTTCAAAACATGACATGAATGCATGTGATGAGTACAGTTTTAGTAGTAAGACCATGTGCATCCTCATTGTATAAAACAGGTAATAACCCATTTCCTTGGTGATGTGGGAGGCTGACGTCTCTGAGACAGTGTGAACAGTCAAGTGAACTAGGAGAGTTAATGACTGGTTTAAATGTTCTCCATTCAGGTGTCTGAATACCAGCACATCTTGGTCCTTGTGGATATACTCTGAATACAAAAACAAAGTTAATGACATTTATTTACACCTGTGCTGACATTTTTCTGTATGCAGAGGAAAATCATCAACATATTTTTTTAAAGGTCAGAAGATTTTGCATAATATATTTCACTGCATGGAATGGATACCCTCTGATATAATTCAATTGCTGTTTTTACCATGTGTTACCCCTAAAATTACGTCTTTAACCTTTTTAATATACTGGTGTATTCTCTCTATTTTCCCATTTTTTAAGGACAACAGAGGAATCATACTCTTTATTATCTCCAGCATGCAGCATATGTTTACTTTTTAGTTTGAGCTGACACATTTTAATTTTCACAGTTCCCTTATTCAGTTTCTCCAACATAATTTATTGTACTGTGGTGAATATTACAAGTAATGGATATTTGTGCCTTGTATGCCTTCTAAGACAGCAATATGCTTCTTGCTTCTCTTTGTATATTTCCTTATGCTTTCATAATATTAGACATTAAAGCCACCACCATTTTTCCCCTTCATCTGGATGGAGGTAGCACTAACGATTTTTTAATTCACGCAGCATTTTTCTTCAGGGATCTCACTGCTGCACTGTTGTTTCTGAAAAAAAAGACTACAGTAAAATGTTCTGTAGTAAGCAGAACACCAGGGAGAAAAGACTTGACTGGCTTATGAGTACAAGAATGGCATTAGATAGTTTTATTTTAATCAGTTATATTGTGCAGGATGATATTTGCAAATCTGCTGTGGTATCTGCTGTTCAATCACAAAGTCTGTCACAATCAACTCCCGCATACAAAACTGTTATCAAGAGCTGGCCGGAATCAAGACAACACTCAATATGAGTTAAGCTTCTTGTTCGCTTTATTCAGGGTTCAGGGGTAATTTATAGCATTCCAAGCCTTGCATGCGTTTACTTTTCTAACGTGATTGGTCTGCTACCTGCATGCATGCAGTGTGCACGTGGCAGCAGAGCATAGACATTGGCTCTTGCTCTCTTGGCAGGTCCACCTCCCACTGGGCTTCTCCCCCCCCCTTCTGCTGTTTACCAGTTCTCCTACTTCTTTTCCCTTGCTGTTTTTTCCCAGGAGAGCTCAAGGACTCTCAGGCCTCTTTATCGAAGTTTGGATTGTGCACATACTTATGTCCCTGCTCACTGAACCATTCTTCTACACCAAACAATGGGGACAACCCTATTCTGTGTGGTCCAGAGACAAAATTTAGCCGAGATTGGAATATAAGAGAGGTAAAATGAAAAACGTAGTAGAAATTACACCGTTAAAAATACCTATCACCCTCACCAATTTTAATTTGTATAAAGGAGATTAGTTTATAACAGCTTTAAACTCTATGGTTGTTCTTTTGTATTATTATTCTTTGTTCTCTACATAGTTTATTTTTCTGTTTTATTTAATTTAACATTTGTTATTTCAGGGTTTTTTAAACATTTTTGTAAGACACATAGTATAGCATTGTTTTATAAGGAGTATACATTTAACACAGCTCTTTAAAGCCCTTTTCCTGAAGTGCACTGAGAAGCTTGTGACATATACAGCCCTCCTCTCTTAAAACCTAAGTACAATCAAACTGCGGTTGTGCATTTTCATGAAAACAAAGCAATGGTTAGTTCATTCTGCCCAAGGCATAATTCTGGAGAGACCATACTGCTACAGAAAGATCAAACGCAGTAATTAAATAGTGACTGGAAATCTTGTTTAGACCTAGTAATTAGGTGCAACTCTCAGCTCTCTGGTACTACCTCCATGAGCACTCAAAATGTCTGTGCCGAACACCACCGACTTCTCCCTTTGCCAGTCCCCACGCTTTTGTTACAAGGACAATTTCTGTGATTATTTTTAGTGACAATGTTGAAGGCACCTGATTTTAAACAAAGCTTGTTCTTTTCACTAATTCTTCCCTCTTGAAGTATATGTATGGCAGTTACTATGGTAAGCATCCTGGCCTGCATCAGAAACAGTGTGGCCAGCAGGACTAGGGAAGTGATTGTGCCCCTGTACTTGGCACTGGTGAGGCCGCACCTTGAATCCTGTGCTCAGTTTTGGGCCCCTCACTACAAGAAAGACGTTGAGGTGCTGGAGTGTGCTCAAAGAAGGGCAACAAAGCTGATGAAGGGTCTAGAGAAAAAGTCCTGTGAGGAGCAGATGAGGTCTTTGGGGTTGTCTAGTTTGGAGAAAAGGAGGCTGGTGACCTCATTGCTCTCTACAACTTCCTGAGGAGGGAAGGGGAGAGGGAGGTGCTGATCCCTTCTCCATAGTACCTAGTGACAGGCCACATAGGAACGGTTCAAAGCTGTATCAATCAAAGAAAGTTCAAACTGGACAATAGGAAGCATTTCTTTACCAAGGGTGTGGTCAAAAGGCTTCCTAGAGAGGTGGTCAAAAGGCTTCCTAGAGAGGTGGTCGGTGCCCCATGCCTCAGTATTTAAGGGATATTTGGACAATGCCCTTAATAACAAGCTACAATTTTTGGTCAGCCCTGAAGCGGTGAGGCAGTTGCACCAGATGATCCTTGTAGGTCCCTTCCAGCTGAGCTATTCTGTTCTGTTCTACTCAGTAGATCATTTACTAATTACCAGAACAGACGGTGAAGTAACTCCCTGGCGTGCCAGAGGGAAAGGCGCCAGGGAGATACCCCACAATTGGGGGCAGAACCCCTGCCCTGTCGGGCAGAGGAGGGGGAACTGAGGGATGGGGAGGGTTGGGAGAGGGCAAACCCCCCCTCTGTCTGTTGCGTGTCCCCGGGTCCCCCTGAGCAATAGGTTTGAATCCTTGGACACTGAAGGGGAGGTAGGTGGGGAGGCGCGGGAAGGTTCCCCTGAGAGGTTTCCAAGGGTGAGGAAGTCGACTCTGCGCATCCAGACTGCCTCTGCCAGGAAAGAAAGAAGGGTGCTTGTGGTAGGCGACTCCCTTCTCAGAGGAACGGAGGGGCCCATTTGCAGACCGGACCCGAGCCGTAGGGAAGTGTGCTGCCTCCCTGGGGCCCAGGTCAGGGATAGAACTAGAAAACTCCCGGAGCTGGTTCGCCCCACTGATTACTACCCATTACTTGTAGTTCAGGCGGGCAGAGATGAAATTGCGCAGAGGAGCCTGAGAACTACGAAAAGAGATTTCAGGGGTTTAGGGCGGATAGTTCAAGGAGCGGGTGCGCAAGTGGTGTTCTGCTCTATACCTTCTGGGGAGGTGCAGGACATGGGGTGGGCTAGGAAAACACAAGTCGTGAATAATTGGCTGAGGGGCTGGTGTCGAGACAGGAACTTTGGGTTCTTTGACCATGGGGCAGTTTACTCAGCCCCTAGCCTGTTGTCGAGGGATGGAACTCGTCTGTCTCGTAAGGGGAAATGCATCCTAGTGCAGGAGCTAGCAGGGCTCATTGAGAGAGCTTTAAACTAGATTCAAAGGGGGATGGGGCTGTAAGGGGGTTTGCACCAGTGGGGCAGCACTCTAGTGTTGATAAGGACCGGGGGTCCTCCCACCCTCCTAGGGTGAAACCAGCGTGCTCAGCTCGCTCCCTGAAATGCCTGTACACAAATGCGTGCAGCATGGGGAATAAGCAGGAGGAGTTAGAAATCCGGGTTCGGTCAGGAGATTATGACCTGGTGGCAATTACAGAGACATGGTGGGACAGCTCACATGACTGGAATGTAGCCATGGGTGGCTATACCCTTCTCAGGAAAGACAGGCCAGCAAGGCGAGGGGGGGGGAGTTGCTCTTTATGTGAAAGAACAACTTCAATGCATTGAGTACTGTCCAGGAGTATGTGATGAGTGAGTTGAGAGTTTGTGGGTGAGAATTAAGGGACAGGCTGGCATGGGTGATGCTGTCGTGGGTGTCTATTACAGGCCACCGGATCAGGACGAGGAAGTTGACGAGGCCTTCTACAGGCAGTTGGTAGCAGCCTCGCAGTCACAGGCCCTGGTTATTGTGGGGGATTTTAACTACCCTGATATTTGCTGGAAGGCCTACTCAGCCAGCCATCCGCAGTCCAGGAGGTTTCTCCAGTGCATTGATGATAACTTCCTGATGCAAATGGTGGATGAGCCAACTAGGAGAGGAGCGCTGCTAGACCTTATTCTCATGAATAAGGAGAGTCTGGTTGGAGAGGTGAAGGCTGAGGGCAGCCTTGGATGCAGTGACCATGAGGTGGTGGAGTTCAGGATCCCATGTGGTCGTAATAGAATTCAGAGCAGAATAACAACGCTGGACTTCAGTAGGGCCAACTTCAGCCTTTTCAAGCAATTGCTAGGGGAAATCCCGTGGGACAGGGTACTTGAAGGTAAAGGGGCCGAACATAGTTGGTTAGCATTCAAGCAGTGCTTCTTCCAAGCTCAAGATCGGTGCATCCCAACGGGTAGGAAGTCAAGGAAGGGTGCCAGGAGACCTGCATGGTTAGACAGGGATCTGCTGGGCAAACTCAAGTGCAAAAGGAGGGTCTACAGATCATGGAAGGAGGGGCTGGCCACTTGGGAGGAATATAAGAATGTTGTCAGAGAGTGCAGGGAGGCAACTAGGAAAGCTAAGGCCTCCTTAGAATTAAACCTTGCTAGAGGGGTCAAGGATAATAGAAAGGGCTTCTTCAAATGCATTGCAGATAAGGCTAACACCAGAGGCAATGTAGGCCCACTGATGAATGAGGTGGGTGCTCTGGTGACAGAAGGTACAGAGAAGGCAGAGCTACTGAATGCCTTCTTTGTCTCTGTCTATACCACCGAAGGCTTTCCTGAAGAGTCCTGTACCCCTGAAGCCCCAGAGAAAGTCAGGACAAAGGAGGAGTTTGCTCTGGTAGATGAAGACTGGGTTAAGGAGCAGTTAAGCAATCTGGAAACCCATAAATCCATGGGTCCTGATGGGATGCACCCACGGGTGCTGAGAGAGATGGAGGAAGTCATTGCTAGACCACTCGCCATCATCTTTGGCAAGTCATGGGAAACAGGGGAGGTGCCTGAGGACTGGAGGAAAGCGAATGTCTCACCAGTCTTCAAAAAGGGCAAGAAGGAGGACCCGGGTAACTATAGACTGGTCAGCCTCACCTCCCTCTCTGGAAAAGTGATGGAACAACTTATTCTTGATGCTCTCTCTAGGCATATCAGGGATAAGAAGGTCGAGGCAGTCAACATGGCTTCACCAAGGGGAAGTCATGCTTGACCAGCCTGATAGCCTTTTATGAGGATATTACCAGGTGGATAAATGATGGTAAAGCAGTAGATGTGGTCTATCTCGATTTCAGAAAAGCATTTGACACTGTCTCCCACAGTATCCTCGCGGCTAAACTGAGGAAGTGTGATCTGGACGATCGGGTAGTGAGATGAATTGTGAACTGGCTGGAGAAAAGAAGCCAGAGAGTTGTGGTGAATGGGATGGAGTCTAGTTGGAGGCCTGTATCTAGTGGAGTCCCCCAGGGTTCGGTACTGGGACCAGTGCTATTCAATATATCCATCAACGACTTGGATGAGGGAGTAGACTGCACCCTCAGCAAGTTTGCTGATGAGACGAAACTGGGAGGAGTGGCTGACACGCCAGAAGGCTGTGCTTCCATTCAGCGAGACCTAGACAGGCTGGAGATTTGGGCAGGGAAAAATTTCATGCAATTTAACAAGAGCAAGTGTAGAGTCTTGCATCTGGGCAAGAGCAGCTCCAGGTACCAGTATGAGTTGGGTACTGAGCTGTTGGAGAGTAGTGTAGGGGAGAGGGACCTGGGGGTCCTGGTGGACAGCAGGATGACCATGAGCCAGCACTGTGCCCTCATGGCCAAGAAGGCCAATGGCATCCTGGGGTGTATTAGAAAGGGTGTGGTCAGTAGGTCAAGAGAGGTTCTCCTCCCCCTCTACTCTGCCCTGGTGAGACCTCATCTGGAATATTGTGTCCAGTTCTGGGCCAGCAGCCTTCCAGTACCTGAAGGGGGCCTACAGGAGAGATGGGGAGGCACTCTTTATCAGGGAGTGTAGTGGGAGAACAAGGGCTAATGGGTATAAGTTAAAAGAGGGTAAATTTAGACTAGACATTAGGAAGAAATTTTTTACTATGAGGGTGGTGAGACACTGGAACAGGTTGCCCAGGGAGGCTGTGGATGCCCCATCCCTGGAGGTGTTCAAGGCCAGGCTGGATGAGGCTTTGAGCAACCTGGTCTAGTGGAGGGTGTCCCTGCCCATGGCAGGGGGGTTGGAACTTGATGATCTTTAAGGTCCTTTCCAACCAAAACCATTCTATGGTTCTATGATTCTATGACAGGGAACTGCTGGAAAGAGTCCAGCGCAGAGCCACAAAGATGATGAAGGGAATGGAGCATCTCCCTTACGAGGAAAGGCTGAGGGAGCTGGGTCTCTTTAGCTTGGAAAAGAGGAGACTGAGGGGTGACCTAACTAATGTTTATAAATATGTGAAGGGTGAGTGTCAGGAGGATGGAGCCAGGCTCTTCTCTGTGACATCCAGTGATAGGACAAGGGGCTGTGGGTTCAAGCTGGAACATAGGAGGTTCCACCTGAATATGAGAAAAAGCTTCTTTACAGTGAGGGTGACAGAGCACTGGAACAGGCTGCCCAGAGAGGTTGTGGAGTCTCCTTCTCTGGAGACATTCAAAGCCTGCCTGGATGCGTTCCTGTGTGATGTGATGTAGGTGTTTCTGCTCCGGCAGGGAGATTGGACTAGATGATCTTTCAAGGTCCCTTCCAATCTCTAACATTCTGTGATTCTGTGAGACTTGACTTGGTGGAAATTGGCTCAATTTGTTGCCAATCAAAAATGAGGGAAGAGAGCCACAAAGATGAAACTGAGAACACCTGTTCCTAGGCTCAGCTTCACTCCTCTGTTCTTTATTCTTCTCCCTATTTCCCCAAGGGGCACAGGGGAATGGAGGGTGTGCTTCGTCCGTACCAGCTCCTCTCTGCTGCTCCATCCTCCTCACATTTTTCGCCTGCTCCAGTGTGGGGTTCCTCCCAAGTGCCACAGTCCTTCAGCATAAGCCTGCTGCCACATGGGCTTTGCCACGGACCACAGTTTCTTAACGAAATATCCACATGTTCCAGTGTGGGGTCCTCCATTGCCTGCAGTGTGGATACCTGCTCTGGCGTGGTGTTCTCCAAGGGTAGCAGGGAAATGCCTGCTCCACTTGGGTCCTGCCCACGGGCTGCAAAAGAATCTCTGCTCTGGCACCTGGAGCTTCTCCTCCCCTCCTTGTCCTCCTCTCACCTTGATGTTCTCAAGGCTCTTCCTCACGCTTCTTTCCTCACTCCTCACTCTGTCATGCAGCATTTTGCTCATTGTCAAATGCCTTTTCCCAGAGGTGCCACCAGCTCAGCTGATGGGCTCAGCTGTCCTGTGGTGGGTCTGTTGTGGAGCTGGCTGCAACTGGGCCCAGCTCTCAGCTTCCCACTACAAGAGAGATATGGACATGCTGGAGAGAGTTCAGGTGCAGAAAAGATGATGAAGAGACTGAAGCATCTGTCACACAAGGAGAGACTGAGAGAGGTAGGACTTTTCAATCTGGAGAAGAGAAAGCTCAGAGGGAGGTCTTATCAGTGTGCATAAACATCTACTGAGAGGAGTAAAGAGTCAGAGCCAGACTTCTCTCAGAGGTATCCAGTGAACAGACAAGAGGTAATGGGAACAAAATGAAATACAGGAAATCCCATTTAAACATAAAGCAAAACTTTTTATTGTAAAGGTGGTGAAACACTCTAGTAGGCTGCCCAGTGAGGTTGTGGAGTTTCCATCCTTAGAGATACCCAAAACTTGACTGGACCTTGTCCTAAGCAACCTGCTCTAGCTGACCCTGCTTGAGCAGGGGGTTGGACTATATGATCTTCAGAGACCACTTCCAACCTTCAGGAGGAGTCTGTGATCCTGTGAAAAATAAAACAAATGAGACATAGCCTCCTGACTGCTAGGAAAATTGCTACGACGTATAAACAAGACAAACCAAAACTCCAGGCAGTTCAAGACATTTCAGACAAAGCGAGCTTGAGAAGCTCCAGTTTGAAGGGCCAGTGACTTCAGTGCAAAGCCTATGGTCTGTTCCTGGTAAACTCTCCTTTTAACAGCTAGAGGAGTATTAAAGATCCGGATATTAACATATCAGCATTTTTTTTAATTTATAGTTGTTATTTGGCATTCAGGCATTGCCCTCTTCTAGGGGGTTTTAGGCATGTATTCCAAATCACAGAAAATCAGACTTCTGAATAAGAAAGAACCAATGGTCTGACCATCTTGTTGTGCTTTAGGGCAGTGTCTTTGTTTAACAAAAGTGACCTAAAACTGAGATGCTAAAGGTAGAACCTCTTGTGCTAAAACAGTGCTGGAAGCAGAATTTTGACCACAAACACAACAAACACCCTGTTCTCTTCTCAGTTACCCTTTGCATAACTTGTATGCTAATACCACAAAACTGAGAGGCTAATTTGTTGCAACAGGTATTTATGAGGCAGGCACTTGCTTATGACCATAGTAATAATCTTCAAAATGACCTCAACAGATTTTGTCCGGCTGTGTGGGGCATTGCTTTAAGTAGTATTTTTCTTTGCACTGCAGAAGGCCAGAGATCATTTACTGTAAGACAGACAAGGGATAGGTAACTGAAAAAACAGTGTTAATGCAAACACAAGTGATCATCTGACCACACAATTAGAAAGTTCTCCAGTATGCATTTCATAATCCTCTGAGCATTATATTTTGATAATGGCATGCCTCCTGCAGAATTATTTTTTTCATGCTGTTTTACAGTAAAAAAAAATCTAAAAATAATTTAAAACTTATAAAATATTGACCCCATAGTTCTGAGTTTCAATCCTCAAAGAATTTAACTGTGGTTTGCACTTCATTTAATTCTGGAAAGTTAACATTTCTTCCAGTGAATTTAAGCTCTGTTTCTCTGTACGTAAAACCTTAATCCTACAATGTATTTTTAATGTCTACATTCTAAATAGGAAATGGTCTAATTAATTCTTTACTCCCAAGTACCCTCACTAACTAGCTTTTTGGAATCTTCATGCATCCCTAAGCAACCTTAAGTAACTAATCCTGAGATACATGTAGCAACTACAATTTCCCTCTGTGATTAGAGGCAAAACAATGAAAAGATGTAATGGTATTCACCAATCTGTTTTTTTTCCCCAGTAGATCAATATAAGGTGATCTGAACTTGCAGATAATGAAAACACCCCTTTCAGTTTGTCATTATTAATGGAACTAACATTCTAAACATACGTTATTAAAACTTGTTATTCCTGCACCAACCTTAATTTCCTTTCTAATTATTTTTTCTTTTTTCAGTTTAACCTACACATCTCCATTAGCTGATGCACATACTACCCATCTGAAATGTGCTTTTGTCTCTTTTTTCCACAGTAGTTAATCTACATATGTGATAAAAAATGTATAAGATGGTAGACATCCACCTACGAAATCCATTTTGAAAAATAAACTGACAGCTCTCTTATGACAATAACAATAAAAAATTGTGTTTTCTTGCTTGTTTTTTTTTTAATGAATAATGTATACACCTGGTAAGCAGTGTACCACAGAAGCTCATGCCTTTTACCAAAATAGGATGACACTGTGAGTGTAAGACTTCATAAGGTCCATATTTCTGACTTAAGTATAGCAGTTGCTAGAGGTCACTGAATATTTTCAAATGCAAACTTGTATCTTGTACAAGAGAATGCGGCATATCTAATATATATGCTGTCTAAATATTCACAGTCACTTTCTAATTATTTTCAGGATCTTTTCTGGCATGACAGATCATGCTAACAGCTTCATTAACTGTGCTATGCAGTATCACTGTACGGATAGTATGCACAGCCTAATCTAGTCAGGAAAGACTATGCAACTTCCTGACTTCAACAGAATAACTATTATTCTCTTCCAGATGTTAATGAGTTTGGAAAACTGTTTCACATGAAGCCACCAGAACACTAATACAAACTGTACTGGTTCTCTATAGGGTTTTTGGTTTTGGGGATTTTTTCAGTTGTGGTTGTACACAGTACTGCTGTTTAATTAAAGAAGACAGAGAATTATGCCCTTGATAGGGTTCCTTCCTTTACATCTTACACAATAATGGAGCTTGGCGGTCTCTGGTGGTAGCCATAAAAATGTAATTCAGTTCAGATTAGCTGTGAAATATCTGATTTTTGCATTAAAATTTCACCTAAACATTCACCAAAAGATGTAATAAATGGCATAGAGATAACATATTATTTCCCTTCAGGAACCTCCAAAATTCCAAGCAAGATCATTCATGTAGTGACATCTTTCCAAAGCTGAACATCTGTGGCTATGGATTATTGCACTAGTAAGAGTCGTTGGAAGGAGGCACAGTTATTCTTAAGTCTAAAAAAGCTTTATCAATTACTAGTAGAAAGTAATGGAAAGACTCCCGGTGAGGAGGAACAATGGATCTTGGACTACAGCCAAACCGAAGAGTTGGAAAACATGTAACAGGCCTGCCAACAGCAATATAGAGCATCAATCCTCAACTCCAAACACTTCCTGCTCCTCTGAAGTCACAGACATTCTCAATTTCCTCCAGACTGATGGATACATTTGTACTGAAAATAAACACTAACAATCTTCACTAAAATCTTCAAAATGCGTTGCCAGCCTCTCAGTACATTAAAAATATCCAAATTATACATGGGCTAGAAAAAAAGGGGAAAAGCACAAATCCTAAGAAAAACAAAGAGATGAGGATGGGACTTTGAGGGGACTCGGGTATCATTTGTGGAAATTCCATGGTCATATGAAATGAAGGCTTGGGACAATATGTTTACTACTACACAGGGTCAGTTCCTGCACTCAGTCTTCCTGAATCATTACCCCTGCTAGTGATTTTGTACTGGATTAAAAACAAATGTGTATTTCAGAGCTACTTTTATCTTTATCCATCTTTGAGTATGGGAAAATGTTACCACAAAGGGCCACACTCAACAACCCTCAAAACCAGTTTTGTGACCAAAAGTTGTGCAACTAGTTCCATTGAAAAGCTCTTACAATTTCTTGGAAGGTAAAATGCATAATTCTGCTCTATTTTTAAGTGCTAAACAAACATGGAAATTGTGCTTTCTACAGTTATAAACAAAAATTACCATAAAAAAGTGTTCCTGAGCAGACAGCATGTCTTACTTCTCCCTATCCAAGTCGGATCTGGGGATATGCTTCAAAGTTTGTAGAGTTTCCTTCTTTCCTATTTTCAACAGAGATTCTTGTATCTACATTTGAGTGTCTTAACTGTTCAAGAAGATCTTCCCTTAGGAAATGGGGTGGGCAAGTTTGGCATATGCCAGTCACCCTCCCTTTTATGTGGGGAGGTGGAATGAGAAGGATGAGACCCGAATTCAGAGGGTGACAGTAATGCCATAAAAGCTCCTTGATCTTTTAAGCTGAACTCAAGAATTGACAGAGTTCTTCTGTTGAGGAGGATAAATTTTTAAGAGTTTGTCATTGATGTAGGCCAAAGTGAGCATCAGAAGCTTACATAAATTAACTCCTCAGCTATCCTAGCTTATTATGATAACCTTAGTGTTTCACCTTCTTATGTAGAACCGTAGAATCATTTAGGTTGGAAAAGACCCTTAAGATCACCTGGTCTAACCATAAACCTAACACTGCCAACTCCACCAGTAAACTAATCACCACATCAAATCACATATATCAACACTTTTTAGGAGTCAATCTTGTGTGGGACATTGCTCTTCCATTTAGAATGGCCAGAAGTCTAACCCATGTCTTTCCTGTTTATTGCTGCAAAATGCAGGATATCTAAGATGGCTGGTCAAAAACTGTAAACATCTTTTGCAATGATAGGTTGACAAAATGTCAATTTTTATGAACACAGCTAATTTGGCTTGTACAAGAGACTGTCTGTCCTTCCCTTACCTCCACTTTTCCCTTCACTAAATGACCTAAAATAGTTTTCCTGGAATTATTTTGTCTGTTAAATGATAATAAATGGTTTTCTTAAATAGTATCAATCTATGTTTATGTTTTAATATCATTAGTGGGTGCCCATCTGTATTAAAGTGTTTTAACCCAAGTGATGAGTTGTTAAATGATCAATAAAATTAGCGATTTAACAAGATTTAAAAAAAACCCCACAAACCATTAGACATTTGCCTTGGTAAACTATTTAAAATCCATAATACTACACAAAAAGCAACACAAGACAAAGCTACTTTTTCCATTAAAAAACACGACTGACCCAAAATATTTTGTGTATTCAGTTTACATTCATATACCTTTCAAGAGTAAAGTTGATATCTGAGCTAATTTCTTCAAGGCAGTTGCTTTTGACAGCTGCTGACAAAGTGCTATGTTGGACTTAATAATCTAGTAAAGTTAAATAACTTGGCTTGACTGAGTTAGTTTCACGTGCAGTCGATGTATTGATGAATTGCATAATCAAACTGGGACCTTTGTGGCAATGTCTTTCTGGCCAAGCCTGGGAGAACTATTCAGTTGTCTCCGTCTGAAGTCACAGAGCCAAATTTAGCTCTGACAGAAATGGGCACAGCTCCACTAAATCAATAAGATAATCAAAGCTTTATAATTAGATAAATGCAAAGAACAGCAGCAAACACTGGCAAAAATCTGCAATGGACCTAGATCCAGACACGTCTAAGGCTGAGTTTGTCCTATGAGTTTTTCATACCTCTGAACAGCTTTACTGAAGCAGAAATTCAGAGCATCTATGGATCCTCTTGTTCCACACCAAAGAATACCAAGAGAGGTAAGCATATATGAAAAGGAACATATTTCATCATTACCTGATACTTCAGACTTTGCTGTTTAATGAGGAGAAGCATAGCAACCACACAACCCATTTCAAGCCCAAGAAACTCACTGGTTATATAGGTTGTAATTTTATTTGCAGAGAGGTAATAAGTATTCAAAATTCAGTCTATCAAGACACATCCATCAGACAATCTTCGATGTCTGGACAGCCTTTTAAGGAAATGCTATATAGCTCAGCCACAGTTTATGAATTGTAAATTTTTGTGCAGAAGTTCTGAAACCTTGTAAGAGGACTTTAAAATGTTTTGGTTTGTGTTTCTTCTGGAGACGGGGAAAATGCTGACAATATCAAGCATGTTGTTTTAGCCCCAGTTCTGTTCTCTCAGGAGAAAAAAAAAAGACTGATTTCAAAGGAGCCTTCACCAGATAAAGTAGGAAATTATATACAGAGCTGTATATTCTGCACAGTATATATGTTCGTGCACTTTTTCTCTGTCAGGAAATATTCCTTGAATTTCAAAGGCATCTTCTTCAGATTTGGAGTCCCATCATGCTGGGACCTGTGTATTGATGGAAAATTACACTTTCCTTGACACGCAGAGCTATGTATGACAAGACTAACTTCCATAGTTACAAAATGACTCAGTGGCCTGTGCATAAGTCCAGGATGTTTTCACCTGTTATAACCAGATACAAGTTCCATATGGCAAATCTCACCTGCTCAAGGCTCGGTATTTGAGAAGACAGTGATCTCCAACAGACCACAACTGCCCATATGTTATTAATACAATCTGTAACTTATAGTATCTTTGGGAAGGGTAAATTGCTGGTGAGTCAAGAGGTCGAACATCTTGATGGTGACTGGAGAATGTTCCACACTGAGGAGGTAGTGTTCTAGAAGAGTTTTAACCAGAGCATGACCAGGCCAGTGGCTGTGTTGTGCTGCACAAAGCTCTTGGCCACAGGATAACTCTAGCAAGCTCACCGCAACAGAGGGGCCTGCAAGCAGCTCGCCCCCAGGACTGGGGCCATGCCACCCATGCAGCCTTGCTTTTGACTTAAAGCACAGCAAGAAGCTGTCATGAAAACATCCTTTAAAAAGAGACTTGTTTTATTTAATTGCTCAAATGACCAAAAAGGTGGAGCTTCTGCCCACAGACAGGATCTGTGTGCCAGGGTCCATCTGATGCTGTGCGAATGTGGGGTGCCTAAGGTCTGAAGGGATGTAATATTTACTTCCTCTCTGTATCTCTCCTCTTCTGTCTTACTAAAACAGCTGTTTTCATAAGCTGTTTTTTTCAGGCCTTTCTTACTGAGATACAGAAAGTAACACTGCACCGCCTGCCTCTCTCTCTCTCATGTCACTGAACATCTCTGTGCAAAACACTAGGTTCTCCTGCAATGTATCTACACCACTTAGTTCTCTATAAACATATATACATATTGAAGTTTTGGAAATTACTATATTAGAATAGTAAAAACAAACAGTAAGAACAAGTACTTAATTCATATTTCTAGAGTTTGCTTGAATTAATTTTCTTGAAAGATGAATTAGAACATCCTCTGGCATCTATGTTGTCAGCAAAATGCCAAAAGGGGAGATATTTACCAGCAAAGTTTCTGCAGGCTGAAAATGGATAATGGATATGGATATAATAGAAAATCTCATTGGAAGTAAAACATTTCACATTAGAATGCCACTTATTTCTGCTATAAAAAGGATACTTATCGATAAGAGAACAAACAGCAGCAAGTTGTACTATGCTGACCATATCGTTTGAAAGTTGCTGCACACATGTTGATTTCAGCTCATATTTCCTCAAAATCAAAAAAGAACAGTGTTGGGGGTTTCACTGCATTTTGTATTCCTAACTAGTGAAAAATGCCGTATTCATACAGTTAAAAGTATTATGTCTATTTGGTCATTTACACTAGATAGGGGAATCATGTTGATAGCACATGGAATTTGCAAATCATGTTACATTCAAAGTTTTTCTACCACATGTTATTGTATTTAAAAGCAAAACAGAAAGCTTTTTTTCTGTTTGCCAGATGTGAAAATATGAATGCTACTAAAGTACTTCTACTCTAATATCAGGAAGAGACAAGACAGAAAATTAATCACCTTGTGTGTAAACCTGAATAAGCCCAGGGTATATGATTTTGCTGAGGTACAGTAGAATTTGAAGCTTTCAAGGATTGGCTTAAGAACTGTTTCTTGAAGGAAATTGAGACAAATGGGCTGCTCTGCCAATACCATTAAGATAAAAGGAGGCTTGTATTAAACAAGAGTGTTCCACTTAAATCAGGCATCCAGTTAAAGTGGGTCATCTTAACCTACCCATCTAGCAAAAAGGCCAGCCTGAACCTTTTCTCAGAAGTCTGGCTGATTTGAGCAATTTCTGTATTACAAATGTTCTGAGTTGATTCGGGCCAGCTGCACTGTAATCAAGTCCAAGAGACATTAAATACTTCAGTGCTGTTTCACCGACTTCTTACCCTGTACACAATTCATCTCAAGTATGCCACCTCTTGTGACAAGATACAGTAGCCCTGAAAAGCTAATGTTCCAGTGGAAAATTGGCCTAATCAGCTATTATACAGAAACAACAGTAAAAGCCATCAAAAGGCTAATAAGCAGAAGGAAAAGCAGCTACATGCATTGTTTTTCCTTTTTGAACAGAAAAAAATGTCTATAGCTTTTTCAACGTGCTAAGTTACATACTGAGACACATCAAGCCAAGCCTTTTATAAGCCTTTTAATTTAGGATGTGTAAGTGATGATACATGGAGTCATAGTGAGTGGTAGCAATTCAGTTTAGCAGGGCTTCTCACATGATTAGAAACTAATCAGTGGGCTCAGCTCTGATCCCTGTTTCATGTTCCATCCAAAGGATTCAAGAGAGCAAGAGATCACTCTGGCACAAGTACTTGTATAGCTAGACACTGTTTGGAGATCAGCATGACAGGTCACCTGTCGTGAGGATTATACTTCGCCGTCTAAGTGGGTGATAGCAGCGAGGCAGGGACAGAGAAAAGGAGAAGATGATAAAGTTTCTTCAATGAGCCACCCAACTTACAAAGGGCAGGATGAAAACAAGGCTGCTCATTTAGTTGGATAACTTGTCATTAAAGCAACACAGTTTGAGTTTTTAAGAAGGTCTGCCTGCATCCAGTCAATATACATCTTCAATGTGCAGTGTCAGCTCATGCCTTCCCACAATCCCACCCCACCAAGCTCTCTTTCTGCTGTCATCCTACAAAGGAAAAAGCTCTCCTAGCTATTGTAACATCCCCCAAATATATCTGGAATTTGAATAAAGAGACTCAAAAACATACACTTTGGAACATACAGATTTCCAAATATTTTTGCCTTCTGAAAAAATCTACATTTTTTCTAAATGTTCCAAGTGGAAAAGGAAAGATGTCATGTGAAGATTGCCTAAGGAATCTAAAATTTTCAAGAAGAAGCTGGCAAAGGTGTCATCCAAGGGATCACAATGGATTAACCTCACAAGATTTCATTATTCTCAGGTGTGTGTGTGTGTGTGTGTGTTCATAGCTAGGTATCACAGATTGTCTATTAACAGATGTACAGCAAAGCCAGAGAATACCTTAGCATTTTTTTCAAGATATGTGGTTATCCTCGGTCACCTATCTGAGAGAAGAATCAACCCCCTTTTTGTATTAACCTTCCATTCCTAGAAAGATAAGCTTCCCTTTAGCTCTCCTTCCCACATTGTTAAAAAACACAGCAAGAAGCCTTTTAGCATACCAGTATGCATACACACAAATTCACAGGCACATGTAGACATACCCTTCATATTGGGTTTCCACAGCATATACCGAATTTTACCTCTGTACCTGAGATGATACACTGTTGCAGCACACATTGACTATATAACTTCATGCATCTTTAATTATTATAATAAGCTTCTAGGAGATTGACCAGCAGAGTAAATCAGTGGAATAATGATTTATCGTAAGTACACCCAAGTTAACAAGATGTCATCAAATTTGCAAGTTCATTCCTTTCTCTCTGTATGAACCAAAGTTTTTTAAATTTTTTTTCATTAGCAGAAAACATTTGCTCAGTTATTTCCATTAATGAATCTTGTCTATATTTGCAGGCCACATACAATTAGGGTTTTTTACACATTCAGCATTCAGAACCAAACCTGTTTTGACAAGACACTACATAGAGGTTCCTGGAGACCTGAAATCCTACCCAGAACTTGAAAACTGTTAGTATCTCTGCTGATGCTGGTGACCCTGACACTCATTTAAATTCATAATGTCAAGTGTTCAAATTCAAATATCTGTTGAGTGGCAACAAAAAAAGGAATGACTTTATTCAAGAAAGTGTTTACAAAATGCGTTCACAAAATTTTCAAAATACTGCCCTGAATTAGCCAATCCCATGAACATTCTTGCCAATAAACTCGTTCAGTAGACTACTCACTAATATAAGCCACATGAACGCCAGAGAAGTGAATGTAATTAGAATTTGAAACACCTGTTTATTATATTATCTTCAATCACTTTATGACACATGTACCTCTCTTGCTAATAAGCCCATGAAAAACAATTGCTGTGATGAGAAATGAAAATGCCATTTGAAAGCATTGAAATTTCATCCCTTCGAATTAAAACCCACATGAATATGAGGTCAGCAGTGACAGCAGAATGAGAAACCTGCAAAAATGCTTCTTGGCGTATGTGGGAAACAACAAAGGTATATGCAGTGAGCCCTGTAACAGCAGAATGCCTGCTGTCCGTAGAGTTTGTTCTTGTGATTTCACCTCCCCATAGGTGCATGTCTACTTTCGGTGCAAGTACTCTAAAACATGCTGGAGCTAGTTCTGAGTGCAGCTGTGGAGGTCCAGTTCCTGTGCTCTAATCAGACCTTGTCAAACAAAACAATGCCTCCCTTCTCCCACACATGTTGCCATTTGTTGTGGTGCATCTTCAGAAGTCCCTTATATTCTCAGTAGCAGAATTTAACTTTTTCAGTTTACTGACGCCCTTAAGTTTTACTAGCCAACAGAATTGAAACTTAAAACCTTTCCTAACAACTGGCACACATACAGACATATTTGCTTTGAGACATGTATTGCATGCATTTAAAAGAAAAGTGGAAAACATAAAAATATTCTGTCCCCCCACCCTCAGAGCAGATTGGTTGCTAAAAGAATTTAAAATCTTGTTAAGAGGAATTTATGTGTGCAAAAAAATATTCCTGTTGTGTGCAGCTTAATTAATGAGCTACATAAAGCTCAAGGACATCTGTTCAATATATGGGGAGGAAAAAAAGATGAGATAAGATAGCAAAAGACAATTATTGAGATAGTACTTCAGGATACTTGGTGAGCCCATTGCAATACAAAGAGACTTGGTTAGTACTACTTTGCAGAACATTTAGGAGAATATCTTCATGCTTAAAAGGAAGCCTCACAGAGAATATGAACATTTTTAGGGGAGCAAATTCCTAAAGCAATAGTAGGCTCTGCTGCAGCTGCAACCAAATTCTATTTTTATCTGAAATGTTGATGAAACTTTGGCTCCTGAATTCAGCTCTGACAGTGATCGCCTAACCACTGAACCTGCGCTTGCATTCTGGGATGTGGAATGAGTGGGTTTCATCAGAAACTGCCTCTTGGAATCTGCATTTTCTTCCAGTTTGAAAAATTCTTTGCAGGTAAGTACAAAAGCACAAAAATCAGTCCAAGTCAATACAGAGTACACATTGCTACTGGGTGAGAGCCCTCAATCCCACCTGAAGTAATATACTACATGCATTTCACAGAGAAGTAACATTTGGATTATACAGCTGCAAGCATTTCTGAAGGCTACCGATCCCAGCAGCAGGTACAGATATATTAGGGATTTAAATATGTTTGTTTGTTGGAGGAACAAAGATACAGAAAACATAAGGAAATTCAGAATCCAGTCTTATCTTACCTTCTTCCAAAATGGTTAATTTATATCCTGAATAAAATTTGCCATACTAAATTAATTAATCCACCAAGATTGTTTAGAGACTTGTTACCTAACACACAGTCTCTCAAATAATAACTATATACAGCCAAACTGCTATTCCCATTACATATTTTCAAAGCACGTTATGCTGCTTTTTATAATCTTCCACAAAGAAAAAAAAAAAGAAAAAAAAAAAGAGTGCTTTACTACACTTTGCTGGCAAAATTGTTAGTCAGTGTACATATTAACGTAATTGACATGTTGTATTGATACTTGAAACAGCTCACAGCTGGTAGCTTGCCTAATGATTTTGTTATTGTTATTATTTTGTATATCATACAATGCCTTCTCAGAAAGAATATTTTCTCTGTATGTGATTTTTGTTGTTGAAAAAACTAACAACTGGTAGGTTTTTTAAAGTTTTCCATGATAATTAATGACACTGATTTACATGTCTACAGTACATTACACAGACAGCTGTCAGACTGTAATGCTGCTGAGCACTTAAAAGCTGTGATTCCCCCATCACTGGTACTGGATTTACATCTAACAGATACCAGCAGTAAAAATCTTTACCGAGCTCAGTGATGGCAGGCAACATGACAGATTTTCTACCAAAAATATCCTTTGCACGATAGCCAACTTGCTGCTTGTAGTGGGAAGTCATACATCACTTGATGCATTTTTAGAAAAAAAACAAATGGACACAGGGTGCTCATTGCAGATCAATGCTTTGGCACTGTGTGGTTGCATTACCTGTCACTTGGTACCAGAAACCCAAAGGCCAAACTCCCTGTATTGTTGAGCCACAGCCTGACTTCAGATGACAAAGCATTCCAACACTGAAAATCTCCCCTAACCTTGGTTTTGATGTAATGCCACAAATGTATTAAAATTACTTTTATCATTTCTTATTTTACTGTTTTTTGATTGTTTGTTTCAAGTCCTTCCTTACATCTGACCTTTATTCCCTTCTCTTCTCTAAACAAAGAACTTGGGACTTACCAAATCAGCTTGACAGACTTTTTTCCTTATGACAGTTCTTTCCCATCTTGCAGCAAATTAATCCCAGTTTGGAGTAGTCCTAACTCTTTACTTAGCTTTCTTCTGTAAGATTTTAATATCTTTTACCTGAAAATAAAATAGGGTGAAAATATGGAAACAGGGCAGTTATCTTCAAGCTTGTATTTTGGAAATAGCAACCAGACCATGTGGGATTTTTGTGATCTCTCCCTCCTCAGTAATGTCAGATTTCTTTTTTGCTTAAGAGGCAGCTTGGGAAGAAGAAAGAGTATTGGGTAAAAGCACCCCTGAAGTCTTCTCTTCCACACATTGACTCCTTTTAGGAAAGCATTTTGTCATCTGTTGTTAAAAATATTTTATTTGCGTTGTGAATACTAATTAAATATTAACTTAAAAAAAATTCAAAGAAACTTGAGGAAAAACAAGCATTTAAAATATTGCATTTCAAGCAAGAATTTTTCCAAAATTGCCATCTCACAAATAAAACAGTATATCTAAAAGTATGCAAACTAAGTCTGTTGGATGAGTCACATAAAGCTTACAAAAGTGTGTTTTTACAGATTTATATTTGAGACCAAATTAAACTCGATAGTTTTCTTTAAATTAAATTACTAAGTCAGAGATCATAGTATAAATAGTGCTTGATAAAAAATAGCTTTCTTGTCCCCTAGAAATGTTAAAAATTAGGGAAAAGATATCTTATTATGCAGCAGAATGAAATATATCAACATATTTTTCCCTACCTCTGTTGCTCCAGTGTGACTGGGTTTCTATATTCCATGCTCATGGCCAACTAACTCTAAACATGTAGCTCACAATTGGCTTTATTACTAAATCAGGTAAGAAGGTTCAAGTTTTTACAACATGAAAATACAGCTATGACTAATTTACACACTACTTTCTAGGGAGATAAAGGACTTTGTGCATGGGGCCAGAGACCGGCCACCATTAAGGTGTTTGTGAGCTATGTGTGCAATGCAGCCTCCAACACACTTGGGGCAAGTACGGAGGGATCTGAGGGCGCAGGGGCATGTGCTGAGTTATCTCCTGCCCCATGGTCAGACACTTCCACAGGCTGACAAATGCCATCCAAAGCCTTGTTTCTGTGTCTGCCAAGTTGACTCCTTGGTGTGCGCTTGTCTGCCACAGAACAGAAGCCCTTGGGCTGAGCAGGTCACAACGTAATGAGCCACGGGGACATTTCTCTGCAGGAAGCCCTTTGCCTATCTGGCTTTTCCTTGACTTTCTCTCACGCTATACAGGTGAGTTCTAAGGCCCTTTCACAGAATCACACAGAATCACAGAATTATCAAGGTTGGAAAAGACCTAGAAGATCATCTAGTCCAACCATTACCAATACTTCCCAGCTAAATCATATTCCTCAACACAACGTCCAAACGTTTCTTGAACACTCCCATGGTCGGTGACTCCACCACCTCCCTGGGCAGTGCATTCCAATGCCTGATTACCCTTTCTGAGAAGTAACACTTCCTAATGTTCAGCCTGAACCTCCCCTGTCTCAGCTTGAAACCATTC